>JAVFBW010192816.1:0-10228 GCA_034783835.1 Mopalia ciliata
ACATCGAATCAGAACCAGTAGTCCGATATGTTACCCTTGATCTTTGGCCACTGGACCACTACACTCAACGTGAAAATTGAGTCACACGATGTGGCTCTGGCAAGTGTCATAATAACTGTTGAGAAAGTTTTTAAAATATTGCCTAATATAATATACTGAATTTTTTATATTTTTTTCCTGCCCAAAATTTTACTTTTCTTACCCAAGATTTTATTTTTCGTTCCAAGACTCACGTGACCTGTCCATGATTCGCGTGACCATGCCAAGATTCACGTGACCAGCCTGTGGTGTTTTGTATAGTATCAGTTAAAATGCTGATCCAAAGCACTCTATGATCATATTACAACTGACGGTCATGTGAATTTTGGTTTGGTCACGTAAATCTTGGACAGGTCACGTGAATCTTGGATCGAAAAAAAATCTTGGGCAAGAAAAATAATATCTTGGGCAGGAAAAGAACAATTTTGGGCAAGAAAAGAGAAATCTTGGGCAAGAAATAAAAAATCTTGGACAAGAAATATAAAATCTTGGACAAGAAAAATAAAATCTTGCACAAGAAAAATTAAAATCTTTTGACAATAAAAAAATCTTGCATGAAAAAAATCCAGCAGTTGAATTTATAAATCTTGAGTTTTTTTCTGCTTTGGCGTGCCATAGGCAACATATATTATATTATATGAAAGATTGTGTTTTCTTTATATTGTTTTAGGATTGGGGAACGATTTGTAATTTGTAATACAGCATTGCAATCGGTTTATAGAACAAAAATAATTGATGCAAATATGCATTTTAAGAAGAAAGTTTTTTGAATATTTACACGAATAATTGGTTCCGTCTCATTCACATTCTCAATCCTTCGTTTTCAAAAAAAGAATTTTTTTAATGTTTGTCAGCCTAGGTCCTAGTTATACCCCACGTAGCTGATCAAAACCTTCATCCTTTGGTAAGACACATTGTGCCTTCGACCTTACTGAATGATGTTTAATTTATGAACATCTGCCCATAATATTTTCCATATTTACCAAAAGTACATTTGACTCAAACATGGATATCTTGTGACTTTGCACAGCGCCTAAAAAGCTGGCGTTGCTTATTGCCCTAAGAAGTTTTCTTATGTATTTTTCTCAACTTTAATATAGCTTTTACCAAGGAGTACATTTTTTAAGGATTTCTTCATGTTCAAACTGTTGGACAAATACAGGTTCTTCCAAATAGTGTTTGAAAAGGAATCAGTTTCGTTCAAACCCGGTTGATTTCATTTTCTGACTAGATATTTTTTTTCTGTCAGAAGTTATTTGGTTGAACTGTAGCATGTATAATAATTTCTGAAATTGCGAACTAGAACAAATTATTCTTGATCAGTAAAACTTTTTTACGTGAATACCATTGCTATTATCCTCCTATACATGTTTTTAAGCGGGTTTGTTGTGAAATGTCAATTCTGGTCTTTGCCTACAAAGAATATCACAGGAAAAGCCTTATCTTCCATTTGCTTAGATTTATTTAGATATTTTAGTCAATAACTGATATTATATTTGTTTGTGCTATCTTGTCTTGTTTCTTACCAGCGTTTGCGAGGGTGATTTGGGTCACCCATTGGTCTGGTATTCCGTTGTACAACGTTTAATCTATTCAGAACAAACTATAATCCCGTTGGCGATGTCAGATAAGTTTCAAGCCCCGCCCTTATGGTATTCTTCCCTTATGATATTCTACACTGTATAGTTTATACATGAAGTCCGCGTTCATCCATATAGTTATACAACAGAATCACATCCAAAACATTAGTTCTTCTGTACAAATCCTCTGTTAGAAAATATATCATCAGTAAGATCATAAAGATAAAGGGAATATACTGGTACTTACCAAACTCTTCTGGAAACAGATATTCCAGAAAACCGGAAAATTGTTATTTACTTATGACCAAAGTGTAAATAAATTTGACCTGAAACCTGAAAATTTACTTGCTAAAATGTGCTTTTCAGATCATTCTCGGTTTTCGTGCTTTTTCATTCGGTAGGTATTTGGCTTATGGTGTACATTATGTTTCTGAAGATAACCTCTAATCAACATTTCGGTATTATTCCAATTATCAGTTAATACGAAATTCATCATGTTGACGTTGTTCATGTGAATTCTGTCACTATGAATGCGACCTTGAGATTTAAGTGTCGCTTGTCAGGCTATTTGGATATTGATTATTGGCATCTTCCTGTCACTATTTAAACCTACCGTAATTTGATATTAGAAAAAAGTAATAATCTGATCGCATCAACAGGTTTAATTTAATAAGAGCGGCATCATTTTGACAAGTAATTTGCTTTTTGGACGCCGCTCAATATGAACGGATACAGAATCGATTTAAACGAATTTTCCACAGCCTAATTTAGTAGAGAAGCGGTGATGTCGGCAGAGATCAATTATATTGTCACATAGACATTCGAAAGATTTATTTCTTTATGTATTAGTACAGATTTTAAGATGCCATTTTTAGTGACAGTAAATGATCTGTCCACGTCTGGCTGAGGTGACTATTTACTGTCTGGATGCACTATGAATGGTTTCCTTTAGTTTATCTCTTTGTGGTTCTATTAGCACAGGATAAATATACTAAACTTATTACATTGTGTGTTTGTTTGTTCGTTCGATTGGTGTTTAACGCTGTACTCAAGTGTATATCACTTTTATGACGACAGCACTTTCCACTTCACACTGTTCCTTGCCAAAAACCGACAGCAACAGCACCATTGCAATTAGCTTAAAACCCAAAATGTCGTAGATATTCCACTTAATTCATTCCACGGTAATTAACTTATATTGTGTGGCTATGTTGTCTAAATTACATCAATATAAATATTCTTACTTAATAGGTAGCTAAATGTGAATCGTTTCCATTTTGCTTTGTTACTTATCTTTATTACCGATGTTTATGCAACTCGTTTAGTTTTTTTGAAAATGATCAGCATATTTTGATACTTTGGAGAGAAATTCTCATTAAGGCAAGTCAGCCGCCAACTTGTCTCTTTTCCCAAATTATTTTTAAGAACTATTTGGTGTCACACATACCCTTGACGTTAACCTTGTTGAATAAAACCCATGTAACTATTTTCCATATGGCGATGAAGTTTTATATGGTATTATATTACACCTTCCTCAACGATGCTATCTGTCCATGTATCATTTTGTGTAATCTAGTTCCAGCCCTCTCAGCCTAATAGTTGAGTTGATTGATTAAATTTATTAATTGTATTGTTGTCTAAAATACTATATCCGTGACAACCAATCTTACCAGTCAGTCAATATGTCTATCCTACAGTCGGTCACTCTTAAAGAGGTGATGTATATGCATATTTATATTAATGAAATAATTGATCTATTTAAAAATAATTCTGTCACGGTTAAATACAAACTTAGACAATCTAGACCCGGTCTTTCTTGTTTAAACGTTATATGGTGTATGGGTTTCGGGGTCACCTCTAGCATGTTCACTGAGAAGACATAAAATATCTTTATCTGGAATAGATTTTCATTTCCGATGGAGAACCGAATCATATCGATAAAGCCCCTCAAGTGATTTCACGACAATAAAGAAACCATCATGCGATCATCTCCAAAGAAAAAATCCCAACAAAATGTCAGTGTTAAACTTGTGGTTGTCTAAAATATCCACACTACAGACCTTATTCGATGAACTAAAAGCAGAACAATTGTCGAGCTTCTGTTTGTTTAACGTGGTGCATGGTGAGAATTCTTGTTTCTATTTTATCTTCACGGAAAGAATTCTGCTTAAGGCGCATTCTCACGATACGATTTGTAGTTACAACTTTAGGGGAATCCCCTTATTTGCAGCATTTTGATTGGACGATAAAGAAGTTCGAAACAGTCAACCAATCAAAACTCTGCAAATAACGGAAATCCCCTGAAAATCGTTACTACGAATCGCACCGTGAGAATGCAGCTTTAACAGATCAGATTGTTGAACTAGATTGTTGAACTTCATGCGTCATCCGAAAATAAATAGTATTTCTTTAAGTTCGTGTGAAAAAAAATTGGATCATTTGAACTTTACGGCTGCATGGGAAACGCCCAAGTTTCCCAGAGCAATTATGTTATATTTATACATGAATATATATATAAATATTATGAGGTATATTATTTATTCGCTTACCATCAAAACGATTTAAAAAAACAATAGTATTTGTCCTGGTTGCCATTGGTGTTAATGTTAGTTTCGTTCCATTAGGGTGCACCATTGGCTCTATTATAATTTTTTTATTATGTAAAACATCACGTGACCTTAAATTGGCTGGCTGTCTGCACATGACAAGTACCGTGAGAAAGTGTGAGAAAATCCAATTGTGCATGTAAATTTTTCCTTCACCCATTTGGCTGGCACACTGTCATACCAGGGACACATTTTTAAGTCTGTCCTTAACCTTTATAATCAAACAAAGTAACACGCATACATATACACAAAGTAATTTCAGTTCATTTATCTCTTTAATATATTAATCTTTGATTGCAAAAGAAGAAAAATGGCAGCAATCAATACAGAGCTACTCTATTCAGAATACTCCTTTCGTTGCTTCCTCACACTTTTATCCCACGAATGAGCTATCAGTATGACCGTAGTGCTATTATTTAAATATGCTTCAACAGATATGGCATTAAGATCATTCGTTCTGTCACAATATAAAACAGTCAGCGTTAGTGTTTTAAATTCATGAAACTATTCACTCATAAAAAAACACATACATTATTATTAATGTATTCAGATACATATTTTATACATGTATTCAACAGAGTAAAAAATCTAAATACTTTTTAAAGTCTATGGATGTGATGAAGTAATGTTAGGCTATATTGTTCATCCTTGAAAACGGGATTAAACAGAAATATTGAATCCTCATTTATAGATTTTTTTATCTTTTTAAAGTCTTATCTTTAATTAATTATGTGAAAGTCATCACTGTGAATAATGCTGCCTTGATTTGTATATTTTATAGCCGATTATTGATGACTAATTGTTCCAAACGACACCCTAAATTTCTATTGTTATGCTCCCAAATGAATATTATATTTTATTATATACTTTTATCAATTCCAGAGGGTTATTGACAACACATACTTGTAGTTTATCATCCACAAATGTGCCACACTTCATAAATTCATGTTGTATTGAGCTAGATTCATCACAAAGATTGGACTGGGGAAAATCACATCAAATCAAATTCAAACAAATAGGCTTTCTCAATGTGAAATTTGCAATATAGAATACTGACAAACCGAACAAGGTTGTTTCCAGCATGATTGTCTCCAGCGTTCTGGTCAAGAACAGACTACATTGTTTGTATGGATTCGCATGTTGCTGAACAACAGGTTTTTTCGTTTATGCTAGGTTGACCTTGTAGTTTATTTTATCTTACCAATGGTCGTATGGCTTCTCTTTAAAGATAACCGTAGTTAATCTGTTTACCAGATAACAAAGCAGTGCAGAGGTTATTTTGAGCTCATTCAAACGTTATCGTGTTTCAAACATATTGGTTTGACAGCCGCAATTAAAAAACAGTTGTTGTTGGGTATTCGATTATTAGAACGTTGGCTTTATTTTAAAGCAAAACACAACTAATACTTCAAATTACTATTTTTAGTTAATTATGTCTTATTTCAAGCTTATAATAAATGTTTTATAGTATCGACTATTTACTTTAGTTGGTCGCCCGCTCTGGTGTACCAATGATAAATATGTCATGGTGACAAGACCGGGCTATTATTTTACTTCCGTTTACAAGGATACTTAAACATGTCCATAGGAGTGTTTAGTGTTTAAGTTTCAATGATTTGCATGGAAGCCCATTTAAGTCGTTTTGCTATATCGCAGCATTGTCTAGTCAGAAAACCAACTCGCTTTTGTCTATTCGTCTATTTACGACATATTCCGGTGGATTATTTTCAATGTGTGGGTGGGTGGTTTGATGTGATGCCACTGTCGTTATAAAACTGCTTGACATCTTCTATATCACCCCTATTTATTGTCATCTTACAGTCAGTAAATCTGTCCATGTTTGCATCGTGTCGTATTTGTAGCATTCTAAGATTTCCTTGTAACTTCTCATTGCTTATCGCCAGTCATGTCAAAGGTCATTCTTTTGCTATATCGGGCTTAAATGATTTTATATTCATGGCAAAGATAAAAATGTAAATCCTGTGCTCCAGTTGTCTGATTTTCGGCGTACTTTTCAAGTTTGATTATCTGCCAGATAACACCAGGTTGTGTCTGGATTGTATAAGTGATAAACGTTGATTTCAAAGTACATTCTTAAGTACAAGCTTATTTCCTGAAGATTAGAAAATCCTAGATGTTAACCGATAGAACGGTATAGGTTGGAGAAACGGTCAATCGAATATCAAGGCCCAATTGATTGCAACTCAAACAGTGTGTAATACCAAATGCGCCAATACTTAAATCCTATAGACCAATACGGTTGTCCAGATATGACATATATGCCGAATATTAATAAGTGGGATTTATGTAGTTCTATATATATATTGTGTGGATATTAGTGTTGAATAGGATGTAATATAAAACTGTTGGTTAAGATTTGTGAAGTCACTGGATCTCCACTTTATAGCCAACAGATTGGACACAATCAATCAACACCAATGTTTACTTGTCACCATTGTGAAATCTTTGAGACAATTCGATACTCTGAGGATATCTGGTCCGCAGTTGGTTGTGCTGTATTGTTTTACTGATGGCAGGTCAAATTCTTTGATTGAGAGAGTTAGGTGCATGACTAGGTTTTCAGCCAAAGTTTTATTTTTAACATCACGTGATGCTTTACATAGAATAAATGGCAATAAAGGTAATGGTGCGACTCTATGGATTGGGCATTGTAAACGATCACTCGGTTGTCGCTGGGAGATTGATGGCGAATGCCTGCTAGTGTCAAACACTATAGTAAAACGAGTAATCGTTATACATCCATGCTTTGGACAATTTTATCAACAGAATGTGAAGACAAGATAAATAGCTCATCTGGTTTGAAGGTATTGGCTGTGGTTAAAGGAGAAGACCACCCAAAAACCATATTCTATAAACAAGTAAAATTTTGTGTGTGTAACACAATACATTAATTTCCATTTTCATAACCTGATCATAACTCTGGTTATCAATCATTGAAGAGGATCACAAGTACCAGTTGAGTCATCAAATCCTGTGCCGCTAAAGGTCTTACCACGGCCCCTTTTCTTATTCTGCAGATGAAAAGTTATATTTTTAAAACAAAAGCCTGTGTTGTGATAATTTCTGACGTTTTCATTTCTTTCTAGAGAGAGTTTTGCAAAAAAATGCATATTATAACATATTGACAGTTTTCCCCCTGTACAAGTCAGGTTAGTTGCTTATTTTTCATCCAGTTTACACCTGATCTGATTCACCTAGTTAATTAATCTGGTATGAGACTAACACAGTTTGTTAAACTCAGATAATAATTAAGCTGTGATTTTCAAATTATTCAGCTTCATTTAAAATTTTAAGATTTGGGAAAAACGAGGTCACAGTTTCGTATTTAAGCTTGAGGTAACGTTTTAAAAAATTTGACTGATATTGATCGATAAATTTGAGCTAAGAAAAGTCTTATCGAAATAATCTGATATAACATTACGGTAAAACATCAAATATATAGTGCACTTACTAATCCAACATCGTTGTACCACCCATGGGATCGAGTCTGGCTGTCGACCTTCAGGTGAGTCACACGATGTGGCCCCGGCTGGGTATTTTTTTGCAAGGTTTCTTTCCGGTTTTCCAACATAATTAGGCAAGGAACAGTATTAAGTGGACAATCCGTTGTCATATAAGTCAAATACCAATGAGTATATGAGACGTTATCCCTCAACCAAACTGACAAGCAAACATAAACCTATGGTCTTCAAATTTGAAAAAGAATCTTGACAACTCTACAAGTTTTTAAGCTGATATTTTTCTATTTGTAACAGAAATAATAGGAATTGTATTTCACAATACTAGCAAAGATTATCTTTATTTCTTTGAATGACAGGCGTCGATCCGAATAATGGATACACTTTCTATATCTTTAACTAAGCTGCTCCGAGTTTATAGTCGTCTGTTCAGATGGCAAAAATCCAATCCACAGAATGACCTACCTTTAACGACAAGACGTTAAATTTGTGTTGTTATCATATGACTAATGCCGTATGTGATTCCTTAATTCAAGTTTATCCCGCATTATGGGACTGTATTGTATAAATGCATATTGCAATTCGATAATCACATGACTTTATATAAATGAAATGTTGAACGCTTTGTGACTTAGGACAGTGAGTTCGAAAGATATTAATGGCCTATTCACTTAACACAGGCTGGTCATCAAGATATCATAGGACAAAACATATAATATATGACTGGAATTTGCTTTATTGTTTTCAATAATTTTGTGGGCAATATTTACCATTGGAGCATATTGCCATTATTTTTAGTAAAAAATGAATTGAACTCAGCTTAAATATCAACCAATCAATGAATCAATCGATATATTTATCAATCGTTCTATTCATCAATCAATTCGTTCAGTAAATCGTTTAACCGTTGAGTCATTCAATTAATCATCCATCCGACGAACCAACCATTTAATGGATATGTCTATCAACCAATAAACTGGGTCGTCCAAACAATCCGCCAATTCAATCAGTCAATCACACGAACAAAATGTATATATTAACATATTGATGAATTTTTGATAAAAGGAAATAGTTTCCACCATTAGACGAACAATTAGTTCTGTCCAAATTTAACATCTTATGTTGAATCCACTGAGAAGACGTAAAACCTTTCTACAGTGAATAAATTTTCATTTCCGCTGGCTGGCGGTTGGAGGGAGCTTCATGTTGCCCTGGTGCTCTCAGATCTAAAGGGATCAGGGAGCCGATTGATTTGTTTGTGGTGTTGTTTTGCGTCTTGTTGTTATCGTCCTGTACATGTCTCGTCCTGCCTTTGTTTGTTGCTAGTGGTGTCAAGGCTGGTTTCCTGCACCCATTAGGCTGGTACGTCGTCATATAAGTGAAATACACTTGAGTATGACGTTAAACCCAAAATGAAACAATCAAACAAACAAACAAGTCATTTCTGCTCATTTATACTATGGAATCTTCTCGTAAAGCTTTTCAACTGAATGCTAGTCAACACCTTCCTATCGTATCTACAGGAAACAATCCAAAATATTTCTCGACAACACTGTTAAGCATGTGATGATGTGAAGTATTGACAATGCGGAAATTGTTGACAACGACAAACATACATCGGAGGAACTATTGACCTTATCTGAGGTCAATGTGCTTCAAGACCAGGAATACGGTTTCAGCTTTATCTTTAAGGATAGATTGCGAGATAAATCTGGAGAGGACTGCTTCTATTCTTGTGACCTACAGAGGATTTCCCTGCAGCAGTTGTATGGTTTCCTTTCATAGATAACCTCAATGAAACATGTTTTACTGTGTTAATCCAATATTCTTTTTCAGATAAAAAGGGAATTTCATAGATCTGCGCTGCATTTATCATTCCCTATCTATATTACACAAAGGTTATCTAATTTCAAATCTCATGTTTGCCAGCCCAGATTCTTGTCATACCACACGTAAATTATCATCACCTTCTTCCTTTGTAAGACCCATTTTGCCTTCGACCTTACTCAATGGCGTTTAATTTCTGAACATCTAATCATAATAGCCATATTTAACTAAACTCTAATTGTCACAAACATGAATATCGTTTTTTATCATTTTTATTTATTATGGGTTTTTTATGTATCTTTTCCCATATGGCTAGATGTTTCATATTGACCTTCGATTCAAACAATCTTGTTAAACAAAAACAAGTTCTTCCAAAAGCGTTTTAAAAGGAATCAGTTTGGTTCACACTGGATTGGTTTTATTGATTTTTTTTCAGCCAGAAGTTATTTGGTTGAGTTTTAGCTTGTTTAATACTATCTAAAATTGTGGACTGGGACAATTTGGTCTTGAACAAGTTATTTTTAATGTGGATACTATTGCTATGATCCTCCTATTCATGTTTTTATGGGATTGTTTTTTATGCGATTGTTTTGTGAATTTAAATTATGTTCTTTTCGGTTCAGTCTCGTTTCGCCAACTTTCACACCTTTTCGAGTCGCGTTTCGCCAACTCGCCATCGCTCAGGAGGGCAGAAGAC
>JAVFBW010192827.1:0-10228 GCA_034783835.1 Mopalia ciliata
ACTGTGACAACCAGATATTGGATACTGACAAAATATGTATCTTTCAAACGTAGATGAAGTGAACTGGGAAAGGGGAAATTTCCTCATACAGTAATAGAACCATAACATTTTGTAAGTGTGACAACACAATGTATGGAAACCCTTTATGGGGCACTACCAAAACACAACAAAAAGATGCCTCAGCAGAAAAGCTTCATGTTACCAACTAGTTCTGAGAGCACAATGACGCCCTCTCATGGTATCCCATACTTCACAATGGGGTAGGTCTATATAAATTTGATGGCAATCTATTATTGTAAACTGTAAGGTAAACAAAGTTTTTATTTATGTTCCTCTCAAGTCACCCTGGTGTGGTCCCTTTTGAGTGCATAAATAAATTATTATTGACATAGTTACTTATAAGTATTTGTGTTATAATCTAAAATTTAATTTGTATTTTCAAATTTATTTATTATTTAATTTATAACAACTCATAAAATTTAGTGGAGTTAATGAAATGATTATAACAGAGCAATACTGCCAGCTGACCATTCCCAAGTTTGAAAAAAGTATCTACGTAGGGAAACTTTTGAATAACATCACCACAACCCAGGGGGAGGAACAAAGATTAAAGCATAACTATCGTTAATGTATTATTTAATAACATTAGTTTCTTGCCAACAAATTGTAATTTGAGTCAGCAAATGTAATTTGTAAAAATTAACAAGATTTGAAACCAGACACATGAAAGCTTTTTTTTCTGATTTACTTCCTTATTATGGAAAACTGATAATCCAATAAAGTATCAAATACACAAAGCAGTGACTGTTATCAGTATAATTGTAAATCAGCCTTGCTGGTAAGAAGCTAATGTAACAGTTGAGGGTAAAAAGGAAGTAGAATATCAATACCTGAATGGAGGCAGAGTGATTTGGGACGCCTGAAGATATAGAAACAAGTACTGTAAGTAAGAGGAAAAAAGAGATGTCATACGTAAGCAGTGATTACACAGTGTTTGTTTATGTCTTATCCACACACTCAAAACCCCCAAACTCTCACATCAAACACACCTCACGCACACATCTGCTAACTGGGGATCAATCGGGTGTTGAGAACTCAATTGTGCCGACAGTCAGTAGTGGAAGTAAAAATACAACCCTACCATATAATATTATACAGGTTAAGGTTATTTCAAAATGAAAGAACTATTTATTAATAAGACAGGATTAATAAGAGAGGATGATTCCCATATTCTAATTAATGCTATATTATAAATCACTTTATCTTGTAATCGGCTAGAGGGGAAATAAATATAATACCCTTTTACAAAATGTGTAACTCTTAAAAATTATTTGATGGCTGGAGACTTTTTCTTTTAACATTTGTGCTAGAAATGTATTTAAAACTAAATGACAAAACTACCATAATAGGATTTTGTTTTTATGATTAGGCTGTGAGTTGGTGGTATTACTAATTGATTTAAAATGTTTAATGTAATGTCATTGGAATGTGACCATATCTACTATCATATCAAGTTCATTTACCCATCCCCAACTGTTAATCAAATAATGATTCTCCAGGTCGTTGGATCACAGAGGTGCCAAATGATAATGAGGCTGGCAATCTTAATACACAGCAATCCTATCACACAGAATCTACAGAGCTGTCTAAAAGAATGTCAATACACTGTATCAAGTACTGCACAAAGAAAAAAATGGATACAAGACATTTAACAATTGAGACAGACAAGACATCTTGATATTTATATATTTTTTTTTTGCTACAATATGTTGATGCTAACTTTATGTCTATTTTACTGTCCACCATGAAGAGTTTCTGGGCAAATTGACACCAACAAGGTCAGCTGTTATGTACAAACTAATTGGGCTTTTTTGTGTGATTTTTTTTTATTTTCACGTTTCATTTAATTCACTTTTATAAAAGTCTAATTCATTGTAATGTTATCCAACATACTCACTCATTTGATAGTGTAAAATAGTTTGCATAAACTGACTCATAGTTCTAGAGCTAACTCATAAAGCTTGTGTGTTTGTTTGTTGGACTGTACAAACTATCCACTACACCATAGCAGCTGGCCATAAAGTGTGAAGTTTTAAAGTTCTAAAAGCTTTTAAATAATTTGTAATTAATACAATTATAACTTTTTTTTCCCTTTTTTCACTAACAAGAAAATATAAATTGCTTTTCTAATTAAAACAGATTTTTAAATACCAACAGTTGCACACAAACGCATCAATATGAATGAAAATGTAATTAAATTTCAACAAAAACTAAAACATCAAAAGAAATTCTTACACAACAATCAAGCAACAACAAACTGTGTATCACTGCAAACATATGTGTATCTAAATCAAAATATAAAAGAAAATATTAACAATCGTTGTGATTGCTACACTCACTTTAGTCCAGGTCAAACCATTACTCATTAACAAAAATATTTAAAACTCGTTACAATTATACCAATTAGTCTAAGTAGTTTATAGATCTCAAAGTTTATGGGACACTTTATTAGCTGAGTTTAGATTTAATAAAATATTCAATTCAAATTCTATCATCAACACATACATGCTGCATTTATAAAGACAACTATAAAGTGACAATCTTAATTTTATTTATCCCCATTTAGTTTAATCAGCTGGTGATTCTACAAAAAGTGTATACATAGGTGCATTAAACTAACATCAACTACGAAAATGGTTCAATTGGAAAAATGAAGTCAGATTAATTTGTGACAATATACTAATATTCGTGGAAAACTTATAATAAAGAGAAACTTATGTTTTAAGATTATATTTTGTGTGCCATTTCATTTTTTTTTTTTTTTTTTTGATTTAGGCCAGATTTAATGGATATTGAACTATAAAATATTTAACAGTTTTCTTGAAAAACAAAACTTTAGGTAGTTATTTTTAATGTTTGTATGTGTCCCAAATATTAATGTACTGTCACAAATTATATCAAATAAAAAGTTTGAAAGCAAAAGTTGGTGCACCTGGAAAGTCAACTGAGAATTCTTACCTGCTATCACTGTGTTGATACATTCATACAGCAGAGACATGGCCGATGTGCTGCATTAAACACAAAACAATCATATAAAGAGAAATGACAAGACATGATATATCAGTTTTTTTTATGAATTGACACCCTTGTTATTGTGTGATTATGTTTCAAAAGCATATATATAAAAATGTTACAAAAGGAAAATCTGAAAAGAAAATCAATACTTTTGGGAAAGTGAAAGCAGTCTTTGAAGAGAAGCAATTTTTTTCTAAAAACTATTAAATTTGAGAGATATAAATGTACCAATCAATCTGCCACATTCAGCTATATTTCTGCTGCCTTGTGTATTGTTTGTTTGTTTGGGGTTATACATCGTACCAGAGCGTATTTCACTTGTATGATGACGGATTGTCCACTTTAAAATTTTCCTTACCAAAGGTTCATGGTTGTGATCCTGTGAAATGGTTACCATTAATATGTTTCTCCAGATTTCACTTACCTGTGTATTAGATTTGTTAGAGGTTCAATCAGTTTCTTGCCCAGCCTAGGTTCTAAAGGTGTTAAAGCTCCAAACTGCAACAAATACAATTCTTTAAAACTAGTAACATATACAACCATGTTTTACTTTTTGTTCGTTTTATGGGGTTTAATGTCTTACTTAACTTATAGGACGACAGATTGTCAAATTCATACTTTTCTGTGCTTAAATATGGTGGAAAACCAAGCAGAAATCTTACATAAACCACCCTAACTGTCAAAGTCACACAGTGCGACTCACTCATATACCTGACAGACTCAAACCTGTGGACGTTACATCTAATTGGGTTTAGAACCAGAAACACTAACCACAAAGTCCCTGGCTACAGGTCTGTTTAATTTGGAAGAAATAACACAAACACAATGAGTGATAAAATCTAGATTAGCTTATACAAAAGGGTGTCTCTGTGTGCTTAACATAAAAATTGATTGGCAGTCTTTGCTGGAAGGAGAATTTCAAACAGATTATAATCCATCTGTGGATCACATGGCCAAATGATCCACAATGAAATCCACATATATGCTTGTTACTTTCTTATTAGTCCAAAGTACAGATATTGACCCCACTGTCCAATAACTGCATCATGATCTTTGTACAGTACAACTTCAATGTTTGTTTGTTTGTTTAATTGGGGTTTAACATCATACTCAAGTTTATATTCTTTATATAACAATGGATTGTCCACTTCATACTGCACCTAGCCTTGTTACGGTGGAAAATCGAGAGGAAACATCGTAAAAACCACCCCCACAATTGCCGGAGCAAACATGTGACACGCTGATATGCTATGGTCGACAGGCTGAATCGATCCTGTAAACAGTACATTGAAGCAGGTTCAGTTTAGTAAGCACACACGCTACAACTAAGCTAGGGCCGTGGGCCGTAGAACTTCAATGTAGTCTAAAATGAAAGATAACACTTATTTAGACTTGGGAAAATGGGGAAATCACTGACCAGTTTAATAATCTTGATAAGGACCCAGTTATTAGTGGAACTTGTCATTAGTTTGAAGAATAAAGGTGCCAGAGACAGGTAGTTCTTGGGGTTTTTCCTGGCCAATTCACAGATCACATTCACAGCCGCTGACTGAACACCTGTGTGGAGTACAGGTACATTATAATATGTTATTACAGGTAAGGTTGTCTGCTAAAGTACAAATATAACCTGACAGAGAAATAGATTAAAGTTTACTTAAGTTTACTATTACCCTGAAAAACCTTGCCTTATAGTTCACTCTGAGTCAAGTAGTTTAAATTAACAGCTCGTGCTGACCTGAATCTAATCAAGCTTTTTAATTATGAAAAATGCAAGTGACATATAACACAAGACCTCAGGAATGTATGCAAGAGGCTGGAATATTGATTAACCTTGTTATCAATTCTGAAGGTATCTTTAAAAAAAATTGATAACTATAAAATTTAGACTGAAACTTCAATGAAGAAAATGATATGGATTTATACAAAGAAACTGTCTTGAAGTGGATTAAGGTTAAGTTAACCTAGTCCATATACTGACTTCAGTGCTTCTGCCTTACAGTCACCTGAATTTTAGCACATGCCTGTATATGTGTACCCTCTCAATTTGTTCATAAACAAGAACTTAAATAAACAGTGTTTGCTTTGAGTCTATGATCTTTCATACCTGGATCTGGGTCATCTAACTTCTCCTTGAGTCGAGGAAATGCTGGTCTAAGAGCATCAGGAAATCTTAAAAATACTTTATACATGATTAAGACACCTTTCTTCCTTAGGTAAGGCTTTGTCGACGTCATCTGGAAACAGATAAGAAACTTCATTTACAAAGAGTAAAAGTATATTGTACACTCAGTCAACGTGAAGCTGATCTTTCACAAGATCCACCACTCTAACAGTCACTCACACTCACCATCATGCTTAATGATTGGTTGGTGTTCAATAACATTAACATCAATCAAGTCAATTGCTTTTTTATTTTGGACTTAAAATGTACAATTTCAAATCCCTTCTGACTACCTGAATCCCTTTGTATTAGAAATAAAACCTATAAAAAAATTCTCAGGAGAAAAGGGAAATGTTGTATTTTTTATACACTAAACTTGAATTTTTATTGATTTTGAGGTGCCAATAATTCGGCCCCTAAAAATGATTTCTTTAATTTCCAAACAATGTACTCTGACAGTACACAGAAAGACACCAAACAATCATGAAGGTTTCATTGTAAAATTTAATATTCCTCCAGCAACAACTAAAGACAGCATAAGTTATAACAACAGATTGATCGATTTATGTTCTACGCTGTGCTTAAGGGTATTTCACTTATATGATGGTGGTGTATTCCAGCAATAATTGACACTAGCATAACCATTATGTGTAGTGTTTCCATAATGTTGGAGAGTTAATTTTCCACCAGTGCTGAGTTAACACAGCATTGTCACTCTTCAAACACACTTCCCTTAGCCAGAGAGCTGAAGTAAATTGGAGATTGGACTCAATTTTGCTTTATTAATGATCAGTTTTCACATGTGAGATAGACTCTTAATTATAGTACTTACCAGCGTCATGATATCGTTGGCGAGATCTCTAGCCAGATCATGTGTGATGAAACAGGACAGTCCATTGAGGGCCACCCCAGAATCATACATATTGCTACTGCTTAAATCCTGAAACAAACAGAACTTACAGTAACTCATTCATATAAAAATATGTTGTATCATAGTTATGAGCGTAAATTCAGCTTGATTTAGTGATTGATTGGTATTTCACTAGTTTATGACAACAGATAGTTCATTTGCCACTGTTTATTGTTAGATTAAATACAGTGGAAAACCTCACACAGCCCACCACTGTGATTACTGGAACCACATCGATTGACTCACTCATATGCCTCATTTGATTGTCTCAGACAGTTTTTACTCTCGATATATTTCAATTCCTGAAAGAACATAATTGTCAGATTGTATATTTCAATTACCTTTCTGATCATGTTGGTTGTTAACATGAGAACGTCTGTACCCTCGTGAAAGCTCTGAGATGCCGCTAAATAACCTATTCTCTGTAAACACAACAACACAATATTACACACTATGTTTCTATTTCTACTAAAGCAGGAAATTGAAATCCGACAAGAATGTTTATCCAAGTAGTTTATACCACAATTTACTGCATTACAAATTGTTACATCCCAAGAAATGAAAAAAGGACTGACTTCTGTACTAGTTTTTAACAATGATTGTGACCTATGATATATCTATTGTAATGATGCAATAGAAATAGAATAATCCAAGTTACCCCTGTACAGGACAACCGAATATTTGTGAGGATTGATTGATTAGTATTTTACGCCATGCTTAAGGGTATTTCACTTAGTGTATTCTAACAATAATTGACACTAGCATAACCAAGGTGTGACACCATTTCCATAATGTTGGAAAGTTAGTTCAAACAAACTGCCCATAGCCAGAGGGCACCTTATATTTATGAGGAACAATCCAATTATTTTACTGAGGTTGTCTAATCGAGCAAGTAAACAAAATGAATGAGATAAAGCTATGGAAAATTGATCAAAATTTAGTGATATTTCTATGTTAAATTACGATAACTGATTGAATTCACATCTTGATTTAAAAGTAACTCCGCAAAATATTTTCTCTCATTTCCAACCATTGACATTACTGGAACCAACTTATCATTTTGGTTGTCTGCGGGGGCAAGTAGAAAAAAATAGTACTACTGTATTAAGGCCTTGGCTTCATCTTACCTTGAAGGTGAACTTTGTAGAACTCATAACCTCAATAACATTGAAGGCTGCCCAGCTCACATCATAGCCCAACATTTGTAACTACAACAACAACAACAGATTCTTTTGAGTCCAATACCAAAATTGTCAACACACACAGATAAGGCAGGATAATCACAAGATGTGAAACAGACGTCACTAACATTTTGGCCTTGTGTTGCCCTTAGCTCTGCGGCAACAGGAAGTTCTCTACTCACCACCTACTGAGTAAATATTGTTTGTTTGATTAGGGTTCAATACTATACTTAAGGTCAAGTATTTCACTCATTTAATGGCATGCCAGACTGATGGAGATTTGTTTGTTAGTTTGTTTGATTGGTGTATAACGTCGTACTCAAGGGTATTTCACTTATATTACGATGGATTCATTGTCCACTTCACACTGTACACAGCCTTATTTCACTCATTTGATGGCATGCCAGTCTGATGGATGGAAAAGACCACCGTTGAAGTCACTGTCAACAAATAAAAAGATGACAGGATAATCACAAGACATAATACAGATATATCCCATCAACTTCATGTTGACCCATTGTTCTAAGATTAACGGAGCAACAGGAAGCTCTCTCAGAACATAGTAAACAAAGATGTTTGATTGTTTGATTGGGGTTTAACGTTGTTCTCAAGGGTATTTCACTTATTTGACGACGGATTGTCCACATCAAACTGCACCTAGCCTTATTACGGTCCAAAACAAGACGAAACCTCATAAAAACCACCCCCGCAATTGTCGGAGCCACAACATGTGACTCGCTGATACACCTGATGGTTAACAGTGGGACTTGATCCCGTAAACGGTACATTGAAACAGGGTCAGTTTAGTAAGCGAACACGATACTTATAAGCCAGGGCCGAGGGCCTAGTAAACAAAGAAGTTCTAAAAACAATGACATGGTATATTAGATTTATAGAGGATGGGAAATGGAGAAAATGGTCACTTACATATGTGAGTTTATTGACAGCATTGGCCTTTACTGCCGGATTCTCTTGTCTCAATTCCTGTTTAATTTCCTCCACACATTCTGCTATATATTTACTCTGTAATAGAACAAACCAGTCACCTTAAACATCACACAAAATTCAACACATTTACATTACAACATTAGGGAGTGTGATTTATTATATCTACATGTAGCTTGTTTAAGTATTGCCCTGTACCAAACTCAACTGTAAAATCACAGCAAATACCGCCCAATCACAGAAATAAAACAGAATTACCACAAAATAAAAAATGTGTCCAACAACAGTACCTTCACAACCCAATCACCAAAACATATTATTAAACGTCAAATAATTATTCTATAAATAATGAGATACAATGTAACTAAATTAAAAGAATTAAAAGTATATTTTTAGGTAACAACATCATGCCTAGCAAAATTATGAATTATACACACTTTAAGGAAATTAAATACATGTAACAATTTTGCTAAATTTGGTGATGAAAGAATAGACTTTTTTTCAACACACAAGAGAAGTCAAAAGTTTTTTTAACTGTTTGGTGCCGTATATTAGATAGACGTGAGAATTTTATCTCCATATCTTTATGTGTGATGTTAGTACTACATGTATAAGGAATGTATGTTGTACCAGGGACTGAATCGAGCTATATGTCACAGATCACAAGATTTGATTAACAGGCTCTATTGCACAATTTTTTAAACATTTATCTGCTGAAACACACAATATTAATGGGCATTTGTTTATCGGTGCTGAACTGCGTGATCTGAGCCTAATTGTAGGGTATTTAAAGTATCAAAATACATGTATGCAGCTCAACACACAGTTCTGCCCAGTCAGTCACAATAATTGTTGTCTTTTACATTTCAAAAAGATATTTCCCCCCTCTGACGAAGTGCCAGTCAAACTGGAGAAGGAAACCGCCAGCTCTGTTATTGGCTACACCAGTGACAACATAACCTACAAGCACAGGACACAATGTTTAGTATACAAGCTTCATAATGCACAATGAACAGAACAGTTACCAGCAGAATAATAATAATTATAATTTTCAAAAATAATAAAAGGATACAAGTGTATTAAGACAGTATTAACAATCCGACCGAGATAAACATTTACTTTTATATGCAAATGATAATGCTAAGTACATTCATGATATGGTGAATAAAGATAAATAGAATGCCATAGATTGGTCAGAAGTTAACCAATAGTGAAAGTTGATTCATTCAAACATGGTGCTTTATGTTCAGAAAACAACAGAATCACATGTACCAAAAATAATGATAAAAGATAGGAAGAGACTGTATTTGTGTTTAAAGTCTCACTGTGATTATTTTTGGCTTCTGGATAGAAAGGGGGAGGGGGCTGGGGTGGGTGGAGGGTGGTTTTACTAATTTTTCTGCATGCCTAATGGTTGTATAAAACCAGCCTAGACTTTACTAGCAACAAAGACAAGTAAGGAGAATCATGAGTCGGGGTTCAATTAGTGTCTTAACTAGGATTGAAAATCTGCCTGTCCTTAGTTTGTCTTTTGACCAATTTAGCCGGTCCGCATTAGAAATTTTCCTTTTTTGCCCATGTTAAAATGTCGAGTTTGTACCTGTCATTGAAACCATGTTTAGAAATCCGCCTGTCTCATATGAGAGATGGACGGGCCTCTAGCTAGGTTCAATGCTATACTTACTGCTACTTCACTTGTGTGCCAGACCATTTTTATCGAATTCAACGCCGAACTTCGGCCGGGTAGGTCCCCAAGTGTTTCCCATAATTCTACGCTTCCTGGTGTGTATTTGAGGTATATAAGAGACAAAGAATCAATTAGCTGCACAGTGGAGTGCTAATTGGATTAACAGGCGCTTCGCGGGTGTCCGCTGACCCCAGCTACAGACGTGTATTAGCCGGCTGAGCTGTTGGCTTCTGCAGTGTTAGACCAATTTAGAATGCAAGTTTACTATG
>JAVFBW010192838.1:0-10228 GCA_034783835.1 Mopalia ciliata
GTGTGCCTGCCAGTAGACTGTCTAGGTGATGTATCAGACTGTGTGCCTGCCAGTAGACTGACTGGTTGGGTGTCAGACTGTGTGCCTGCCAGTAGACTGTCTAGATGATTTATCAGACTGTGTGCCTGCCAGTAGACTGGCTGGGTGGGGTATTACACTGTGTGCCTGCCAGTAGACCTACTGGGTCAGGTGTCAGACTGTGTGCCTGCCAGTAGACTGGCTGGGTGGGGTATGAGACTGTGTGCCTGCCAGTAGACTGGCTGACTGGGTCAGGTGTCAGACTGTGTGCCTGTCAATAGATTGGCTGGGTGGGGTATCAACATTGTTTTCCACACAAAGAGTTTATTATTATTTGAGCATGTCAGTTGTTCTTTTCCCACGTGCCAGAGGCCGCGGCCTTGGCTCAGTGGTAGCGAGTGGCTTCCTAAACTCAACCTGCTTCGATTTACTGTTCACGGGATCAAGTCCGCCTATCGACCATCAGGTATATGAGTGAGTCACATGTTGGGGATCCGGCAATCGCGGGGTTGGTCTTTACGAGGTTTCTTCTCGATTTTCCACCATAATAAGGCTGTGTACACTGTGAAGTGGACAATCCGTCATCATATAAGTGAAATACCTTTGAGTACGACGTTAAACTCCAGTCAAACAAACCAGCTTACCAGAATGTTTTTCAAAGTTTTTTGAGGTTTAACAAATGGTCTGACACACTGACACACTGACACCAGGATTATAATCTGCACAATTACAGAAAACACAATTAAATAAATGCCTTAAACCTCAAACAAACATTGTTTCTGTAGGAGAAGAACCAGTGAGAGTTCCACTCAGGCTGGTGGGGTGAATGGTACTGATCTACCGGCTATGAGTGGGGAGGATTTTGAGAGGCTTATGGATCACATTGAAGAGTTTGAGAAAGATAGCATAATGGAACGCCCTGGATCAACACATGAACCTATATACATGTCAGTGTCATCTCAGCTTTAACATCAAGGTCATCTCAGTCTTATCTCAAGGTCATCTAAGTCATTTTGTACAGTTTGTTGTTCAGAAGCAGTCAGTGCCTTATAAATCTGTTATTTAAAAAGTATGCCTTTATGCACTTGTTGAGGACTTCATCACTAGTCAGGAGTCAATCTGTCAACCCATTACTTACGATGGGTTTAGCAGGGGATGATTATAACAACAACATAACTAGATCAGCAAAACCTGTTGTAGATGGTTTAATAGCGATGTTTTTCTGTCAAATATTTACATCTTTGTAAACAGGTATTTTTATTATGTAAAATATTGTCATAGGGTGCTTCCAAATTAACGTAATTTTTTTTTCTTCAAAGATTATTTGCTTCATATATTCAGGGCTAAAAATTGAAATGAAAAAAACTGTTGTTGGCTTTTTTACATATAGATGTGAAGATAATGTATATCAAAATTTAAGAGGAAATAATGATTTTCGTGTGAATATGATGAAAAGTGAGGGTGAAGAAAATGTGTTTAAATAAATGAAGCTCATTTATATTAAGATAAATTTAAAGAATAACATTTTTTTGTCAGTTGAACGAAAAGAGCATTAAATCTTCTATGTTTCCTGAGATTTTTTAGGAAACTGCGATTTTAATGTTTGTTTTAACTTCACAGTTTTTTTGACTTGGACATTTTATGACTAGCAGAATAATCCTTTTTTTAAAAAAAAAGCTAGAGATATTTTAACAATGAGCTCCTGTTAGATTGTATTCAATTGGTTGTAATTCCCTATATTTTGACAAGTGCTAAATTCTTATCAGGACATAATCTTTCTGTTAAATGTTATATATATGCTTTACATATTTTATCAAGATATGTTCTACATTAATTTTTATTCCTTACTTTCCCAAATTGCTTTTCTCTTTATGTACATAGTCATTTTAGTCGTGTTAACACTTCTATTTGCGAAGCACTTTTTATTTTATATGACTTTTTACATTCTTGTATTAGGTTTTGTTAATAGATTGAATAACACTTGTATATATGTCAGTTGATTTTGTATGATACAAATGTATCACCCTGAACATGATTTGATCATGAAGCTGGACTTCAGTGGGTGTTAACCAATTTGTATTGTACTCTTTGACTGATTGAAGTTTGTGAAGATTTTAAAAAAAAATAAAAAATTACGTGTAATTTTATAGGTTGAGTGTTTTATTTATACATTAGGACTGTTGCTATTGTGAATTAAAGGCAGGTTCAGAATGTTGTATATAAAAAGTCCTAATAAAATCAATTTATGTTTTGTGAAATTACCATAATAAATCAATATGTTAATATATTGACATATAGCACAATTATTTAACCCCCAGCATCTGACTTGTGCTTGTTCCAACTGTTAGGGACTCTCTTGATGTTGAATAAACAGGTGTAACTCTTTGAAAGAAATGTCATGAACTTGTACCTATAATAATTGTTTTTAATTGCCCATCTAGTCTTGTGTGGGGTGTTAATAAAGTAATTATGTTGTATTTAGCATTACAGGTTCATATCTAACTGAAATCTTTTTGATGTTTAATCAAGTCACTTGTTATGCTGGTCACAGGATGGAGTTTTCATTCTACTAAATTAGTTTGATGTCACATTACCGCTTTCTAACAATTCTGTAAATAAATTGAAAAAAAAAAACAAATAGAAGATATTTATTTGTTTTGTTCAATCACAACATAGTACATAAGATGATATAAAGAGGTTAAATCTATTGCCTGGCAGATTAGAGATATTGGTTTGGTCCTCGTATTCGGTGAACAAGCCAAGAGCTACACTCAGTAATCAGTAGGCTATCTCTGTATACAAATCCAGGAAGGTCTTGCTGGACTCCTTGTCAATTTTCATAACACCTCTTGTATTTAGTCTTTTTTGCAGAAGAGAATAAATGTGAACCATATATATGTATATATTTTTTAAAAGCTTAAATTCTCAGCAATACATATTTGTTGATGTGTTGAAAATCCAATTATTTTTTCTAAAAATATGGCAAAATGAGTAATTGTCAACTGAAAAAACTAGGCTGCTTTTTTCAAGGTTTTTTTCTCGACAAGCAATAATAAGACTCAGTAGATTAATTTACCTGGTAGAATGATCCTTAAACTAGTAAATGGTGCCTCATTTTAAGTTTCTTTTGATTAGATCGATCGCAGTGGATCTTTTTGTCTATCCCATCTTGGAAAGTCTGAGAAAAATGTAAAACATAACTTTCAGTAAACATTGAAAAAAAAAAAAAGAGTGAACTTCCAAAAATTGAGGCACAGTTTACTAGATGGCATTGTGATCTTTGCAATGGTACAAATTTGAAGTTTGTAGCATAAATAGTTTTCTAGAAATATGAAATGGAAAATGTAGAGGCTACTTACAACTGAAGCGCCAGAAGTAGGTAATTAAAGTTTTGCCACTTGGATAAGATCAAGGGAAAAATATATTACAGGCTCAAATTTAAGCTGTTTGAAATTAGAATTTAAAATTATTTATTTCACCAACATGAAGTTTGAATCCAAGTGATAAAAAAAATTTGGTTCATTTTGAGCCCAAGGAGTCCAGCAAGACCTTAATTATGGCCACTGATTAAAGTTGCTGTTTATTTCGAGGATGGCCAGAACAGTGTCACTGCGATCTGGGTCAATACGGTCATGTCATCTGGTGTGTTTCAAACTGCAGAACATTTGTTTATTTTGTATCTAAGGCTGCAGATTGTTTCATTGGATGTTTAAAAGTGGACCCTGTTCTGACAGTCTTGGAGAAACTGGAATTCTTCTATCAGCGGGTATAAAGAATAATTTATATATAACCTATAATAAAAGAAAGTAGGCAAAGCCAGTCTACAGTGGAGTCGGTGAGCTGACACGCAATCATTGGAGTGAAATAACATTATACCCGACCCTAAAAACTCTTTACATGTGACAAGCTCCTATATTGTGATGAACTGGGAGGACCACCCATTTATACCACGGTCATACAATGTACCATACAACCAGAAAGTGGGACAAATTCGCAACCCTGGACACAGACGTCATCGCTGAATACAATACAAAACGTTAGTATCCACACTGTGTATTGATTTATTTGGGCTCTCTGGCAATGGGCCAACGCTTTCAATTCTTGTGTTATGTTTTCTTCACTTTCGTCAAGTTACAGGGCATTCTAATAATAAATTATAATTTAAATTTGAATAACATTTTTAGCAAACATGTTATAGCTTCAATCAAATTACAACATATAGTTTTTACTCTGATAATATGTATTAATTAAAAGCTTTACGTGTAACTTTGGGTAAATGTTCCACAACAGGAGGAGAAGGATGTTGTCTGTTCAGCTAATTATATGCATATTAATTATTTTAACGAGCTTTTTAATTAAATTTGCATTAAACACCATAGCTCAAAATTGAATAGCCCGATTTTCCCAAAATTTTGGTTAAGTGTTCCACATTATGAGAGGAGATGGGCGTTGTCTTTCAGCTAACTATATGCATATTAATAATTTTAACGAGCTTTTCAATTAAATTTCCTTTAAACACCATATCCCCAAATTGAAAAGCTAGTTTGTCTTAAAATTTTATGTAAATGTCACACAACATGCGAGGAGAGGGATATTATCTGTTCAGCTTATTATGTGCATAGTTGTTACTTTAACGAGCTTTTCAATTGAATTTGCGTTGAATACCAGAAGTCCAAATTGAATAGCCCAATCGTCCTGAAATTTTGAGCAAATTTCACACAACATGGGTGGAGACGGTTATTATCAGTTCAGCTTATTACATGCATATTAATTACTCTTAACGGGCTTTATGCATAGATATTAAATCATTTAGCATTTTTACCTTAAGGCAAAAGGAATACATTCCCTTTCATTGGCGGGACAGGCGAGGTCTTTGATTAAACAAATATATTTATTAATTTATTGATTGATTGGTGTTTAACATTGGACTCGATGGTATTTCATTTCTATGCAGAAGGTGGCGTGAAGCATGAGTGAAATAAGCTGAATGTTATTCATTAGCCTTGTGCATTAATTAATAGATAAATCATATTTTTGCGGGTAGATCTGAATCACAGACGTTCAAACAGAAAACAAAAACAAGAAGTAAGTCATCACTTTTATTTTCGCTGAAAGACGAAGAGATCACATATAGTATGGTATGTTTAATTATATCACAGCACCGTAACCTGCATTTCCCTGTAAAGCAGGGACTTAGCCAGAAATCAAAAGTTTGATGTCCAAAATGGTCATTTTGCTTCACTTTTTAAGTAACTGGGTGTCGAACTTTAACATTTTCTCCTGTATCTAAAAATTGATTAAATTTGGGTGTCCAAATGAGGCAATTGTTCAGTTCAGGATGTCCATTTGAACGGATGGACATCACTACATTTAAGCCCTTGCTGTAAAGGTGAAGCCAACTTCCCGCGAGCAAACAAGCACCCAAATGGTTTATGGCAGGTGTAAGACATGTATATTACAACTATCTTTTTCACTTGATATTTTGATTTTACAAAGACGATGGAGTGGATTAAAGAACAGGTCCAGGTGCCCTAAACCAAAGGTTGTCGCTATGATATATTCACTGAGAGACTAGAGATCACTTAGAGACATTTACACACAGTCATATCACAGAACTGTTACCTTCATTTCCCAACTATTTACACAATTTTAACTGACATAAAGCTTACAATTTGAATACAAAGTAATTATAAACATAGACAATTAAAGAAAATTTCTCTGTCATTTCAGCAGATCATCCTATCGCAGTAACAAATTGAGATATATATACATATATACAATCCAGATGGAGGCAAGCCAACTTTTCCATCAATATATATATATATAAGATGATTCTTCGATTTAAATTAATCTACATCCCTGTGCGAGTGTGATTGCTTTTAGAAATACATATATATTATTTATACAAATTTATCTGTTTTTTAAATGCGTGTTATGTGTATATTCTCAATAGTTCATTCGATTTGTTTTTTATTTGCTTTTTTCATCTAGATTTCCATTTTTATGTTGTCTTCATTTCAAGGCCTCGTTCGATTTATTCAAATTTTCATTTATATATTTGTATACATCTCCCATATTATCAATATCACAAACAATAACAAAACAAAAGAGACAGTTTATATAGAAACAGAACAAATTTGTCTCTACCTCATAGCACTTAAATGCAACCCTGCTTTACAGATAATTGTATAAAAAATATTGTTCCTTCAAAATAAAATAGCACCCCAGCCCAACTGTTTTATAGTATTTTCATTATTTTGGATTACCACTTTCTTAGTGTGAACAGATTCTAGTTCAGAAAATTTAGCAGGTTGAAACCCGTCCAGGAATCGAACCCACGACCCTTAGAGTCCGGAACGAAATCGCCAGCAATAAATGCCGACCACTCAGCCACCCTGTCTTCTACTGTCTTATAAATATAAATAAGTTTATAATATGAAGTATTTACATTGCATTTACCCTTTCTCGCAATGGAAGTTCAAATAGTGAGTATAGACTATTTCAAATCCTAATTTAATTTTTTTTGCGTAAAGATATAGGTGGCTGTCTTGTCATACAGGTTTATTGTTTTCATTATAACTCAATCTATACCAAGAGTTGTCGTTCTTTGTCATCCCATACAACTCTGCAACCTCTCCTAGCTTTTCTATAGATGCAAATACGTATAAACAGATGGCATTGATTGATTTTGTAACAATCGGCTCTTTCTGTATCCAATGGAGGTTTTAGTCAATCAATAAGAATGTTTTTGCAACCGTGACCTCATAGTCGGGGTCACATTGAACTGTATAAAAAAAACAGTTTCAATTGAAAAAAGGAAATTAAAAAGTTCCAACGTGTAATGGTCTCTTATTAAACCGAAAGCGTATACCGCATTCCAGATATATATTGAAGCTTCTAAACTTGTCATATACATGGTCATACAGGCTGATAAATGATAATAAACTACATTCGTTTGTTAAGAACAAATAAGTCAACCAGGTGTGTTTCAAACATTTTGAAAAACTTTAGCCTTTTGAGTATTAAAATAGTAATTACATTATAATGGTGTATTGAAATACTTACAACATAAAATAATGGGTATTAAAACATTTCTAACATACAACATGGTGTTTAAATATTTATAACGTACAAATATAATTTATATAATTTTATTTAAAAACAGATAATTTGTAAGTATTGCTATTTAATGACGGTTGTATTTTTTTTTTAATGTAATAATAATTTAAAAAAAATTAACAAAACAACCGTTATTAAATATATGTAACCAGCCTGTAACTAACAGTACTTGCCATTTTCTAGCTGGTACCAAGGTAGTATAACAAAGGAGGTCTCTTAGTTTAGTTCCGAGAGAAAGCATTGTCTTTAAGAACTGCATGAGAGGAGAACATTCCTTTTTGTACCAGATGATTGCTGCTTTCCAGTGTAGATTACGATTTCATGATACAATATGTCACCGGTATGAATTTATAATTAGTTTCAGTTCAATGACGTTGTGGTTGATGTTTAGGGAATCGTCACGAAGGGATCTGAATAGTGTATGTTATCCAGAAAGCGGATGTAGTTAGGAGGGTGCTGACTGACGGGTCCAGGGTCCGAATGTGCTGTCAGAGATCGCTTATTGGGAGACCTGCAATTAATAAACCATTAAAATCTGAGACGGAAAACACAATAGGATTATAAGAGTCATTGATCTAATATATAATATATATTTCATTTTTTTCCCCCACATAGATGTCATGCACCAAATCGTCGATTGTTGTTGCTTTTGTTCCATGTATAATGCGGAAGGTTTTTGATGACCGGCTTCCGCTCAGTGCTTTTTGATGACCGGGGTTCCGCTCTGTGCTTTTTACCAGGTTTATTCCCTCTTTTCCACCGAAATAGAGACATTGGAATGTTGTCGTGTAACGGTAACTGAAACAGTCTTGAATATGAAGTCAAACACCAGAAGAACGAACAAACGAACTAGCCTAATAATGAATGGTACATTTTATAAGTCAGATTCATCCTACAATATAATCCCTTTCTTACTGCTACATTGCCTTTCAATTTTACAACCTATTCTAAATGTAGTGTTCTTAAGAATTTCTTACGTGTCTTCAATGGTTAGGCTATCCATGAACCTTTCGATGGCTGGCCCTGATCCAGCTGTAGGCCGCCCAGTATTCGTCGCTGAGGAATTCTGTGAACTCGGCAGAGACCTGCAGAACAAAGACACACGTAATCAATGATTGTTTTTGATTGGTTGGTGCATGACCAGTGTATATTTCCCTGACACAATGGTGGTGCTCAGAGAACATCAGCATACTAGTAACTATATAATATGAAGCGTTATATATGAAATAAATTCAGAGAGTACAAATGCTTTCTTGGAAAAATACTATTCTACCACAGCTGACAGAATGGATGTTTTATGCCATTCCTGAGAAAACGATATACAACTGTAAATGCAATTAAGTTTGTTAGAATTAAATTTAAATTTTGTAAAGTCGAGATTATAACATTCAAAGTAATTCTATATTGCAGTAAAAAATATTATGTCTTGTACCAAGAAAACTCTGAACCGTTTCGTGTCACATTTCTATACATTGTATCATATTCCTGAAGATGGTATTTTTTGACTCGTAACTGAAGACACATCATAATCAGGTCATTCTTCCAAGTTTATTCGAAATAACTACATCAAGTCCATTATAGACTGTCTGAGTCTGAATTCGACTAATAATGGTAACTGGAAAAACTCACCAGTAACCAGCGTCATCCTGAACAAAGATGTTCTTCGACTCCAAGTATCGTTCAAAATTAGCGTGGTCCCGTTCCCCAATAAACGGCCACAAACCTACAGGCAGAATGAGACAATGATGATATGGTACCAGAGACACAATCTATTATAAATATAATTCTCTCCGCTTATTTTCAGATACGACAATCCTCAATGCTCAGGAGTAACAACAGTAGGCCTACATGTCTTTGAAACGACACGAATTGCATATCTTTGACTAAACACAATAAATGATCTAGTTTCTACATATTTACATATTCGGCTTGTTATTTGTTTTGACTAAAACCAGAAATCTGTCAAACACGTTTGATAGTCTTCTGTTTGATAAACTTCTGCTATAACCAAAACAGGTGAATATTAAAATACCTGCTCTAAATTGATGTTACTAGAGAAAAAAATAAGAAAAATGATACAGAGCAGAATAGCTGGTATGGTATTTGCTCAAAATACTAGTATATATATCATATTAAGTACCCTATTTAACATCAACGCAATTCTATGTTATATTAATTGAAACAATAGCATTGCACGACTGGACGTCAACTGTTGGATACTTTAAGCTCGTACCTGTCATTAGATGTTTTCTCTTTTGGCCGAACAAATCGAGCACTTTGTCACAGAACTGGGTGAACGTAATGTCCGTATGACGGGTTGTTAACAACTTGGCAAATGTCGTCAACTCATCAGGCGTCAACTTTCTATGGAGCTGGCAAAAATAAATATAACACGGTCAAACTGAATGATACAGTCGACAAACTGAATTAATTTTAAATTTTCGACTATAAAAAGATATTCTTTTTTTACTCCAGAATCTCGTGCAAGATCTGTAAGCCTTTCTGTTTAAGGTTACCTTATTTCAACTTCACTATAATTAGTCAATTCGACGATATAACGTAGTGAAGTTTGAACACATTTAATATTGTCTAGTGTGTGGAGAAAGAGATAATCCACCTGACGCAAAGCGTATTTTGACGATACACAATCCAACCATTCACAGTGTGAATATATCTTCACTTTTAGATTTCGGAACAGTTTGACGCTATTCATTTCGTGGAATGATATAACGTTATTTGAGGTCTGACAAAGGTTTTTTTTTTGTATGGTGAAATGGCACGCGTTCGGCTATAGGCCTACAACACCATAATGAAAGCGGAAGCATCTGGAACAAACATGTAGGAAATGTAACTATATACCATATTCAGAGGTAGCACAATGTATAGGGCTAATTCCTTCGTCTTAGCCCTACCTAAACCAATGGTGAAAGTTGAAAGTCGATAGGCCGCTATGGCCGGCCTCAAAAAACTATTTCTGATATTTCTCGGATTTTTTCTAGATACAATGAAACCAATGATTAGTATTTTACTTACTTGCAATATTTCTTTTTTGACGGTTTTCAATCTTATTATTGCAAAGGGAGATAACTTA
>JAVFBW010192849.1:0-10227 GCA_034783835.1 Mopalia ciliata
TTTTTGTGTCTTTGAAGGTGAGTGTATCTCTGAAGACTCACAACATTCAGCCTCACTGGGTGTTTGCACTGGACACCTTACTGAGAGACACCATCCAGACAGCTATCACAGTCTTCTCACCAGGTACTACTATTCGCTTTATAAATAACCTTTGCTAATAGAGGGGAGGGGACCCTGGCTTAGTGGTAGTGTGTGAGCTTCATAATCCTTGTCCAATATACCGTTCTCGAGATCGAGTCCGTCTGTAGACCATCAGGGATATGGGTGAGTCACAAGATGTGGCTCCGGCAATCACGGTGGTGGTTTTTATGAGGTTTCCTCTCGGTTTTCTATCGTAATAAGGAAAGGAACAGTGTGAACCCCAATCAAACAAACAAATAATATGTGGCAGGTGGTTTGTCCGGCATTTTCATGCGCATGGATGCAGTATCCTGTTTCAGTTGTTAATTTTGATTAGTTTTAATAGTTTTGTGTAAAACCATGAACACTCAGTTGAACTGTTTTTGTAACAAAATATAGTTCTTATTTAGTCTCACGATGTAAATCCAGCAATTGTGAGGCTAGTTTGACCAACGTTTCCTCCCAATTTTCCACCATATTTAAGTATGGCAGTGTTAAGTAGGTAATCCATCTTTATTTTAATCAAATATATATATATATATATATATATAATGTACGACATTTAACCACAATTAAACCAACAAAAAAAAACCATGAATATCTTAAGTTGCTTAGTCCCGCGGCTGTTGCTAAGTGGTAGCTACGCACTTACTAAACTGAACCTGTTCAAGTCAACCTGGCTACCATCAGGTATATGAGCGAGTCACATGTGGTGGTTTTTAGGAGGTTTCCTCCCTGTTTTTCATCATAATAAGGCAATCTAAAGTTGCATGAGAATATCTTTTTATGTATTAGACTTTCCATCTCTTTTCTATTTGAGAAACTTACATTCCAAATGGTAAACAGATCAAACATTTATATGTCATAACTTATTTTTATTTCAGTGGAATAATGATGTATATGAATCATTCTGATTATTTTGTTTTTAGATCTTGGGGCACATTTGGCATCAAATCCAGTAGAAGAAGATGGCAATACATCAGGAATTTCTACAGACAATTCATTAAAATCCCAGTCCATGCTGGCCCAGTATCAAGATAGTGCTACTAAAGAACTTCATACTCAAATACAACAATTACGGGAGGAAAACCAAAGGTGTGTACCATTTAACGGGTGTTTGTCAGGTATATGAGTCAGTCATACAATGTTGATTTAGCAATTGCGGGAGTGGTTTTTACAAGGTTTCCTCTTAGTGTAACATTTGTGAAGTGGACAGTCTGTCATCATATAAGTAAAATACCCTTGAGTAATATGTTAACCCCTAATCAAGCAAACAATCAAAGAAACGGGTGTTTATCTCACCAAAAGGTTACGAGGTTTCCTCTCGGTTTTCCATAGTAATAAGGCTGTGTACGGTGTGAAGTGGACAATCCATCGTCATATAAGTGAAATAACCTAGAGTACGACGTAAAACACCAATCAAGCAAACATACAATATAAGATATAAGAATCAAACCACCAATCTGATTGGTAGATATTTGTTTAACAATGGTAGTGTTAGCCAATCAACTTATCAATGAACTAATGTATCACATGTGGTAAAACTGTTATTAAGAATTGTCAAGCAAATTAGATAGCAAATAAACATTTATCAAACTATTTGGACTGTCACTTTGGGCGGCATTGTGTAGAAACTTTGCTAACGCAGTTTAACACAGTTTACTGTTTTTTCTTAACAGATTATTAAGGGAGTTGCTTGACAAAGAGAGACAGTATGGGGATCTTTTGAGGCATTCTTTACATTACAAAAAACAAGAGCTGGATCAAATAAGGTATGTTAATATCAACATACATTCTTGAAAGCCCGTGGCCATGGCTCAATGGTAACGAGTGCGCTTCCTGAACTGAACCTGCTTTGATTTAACGTTCATGGGTTCCATTTCGCCTGTCGACCATCAGGTTTATGAGCGAGTCACATGTTGTGCCTCCGGCAATCGCGGGTGTGGTTTTTACGAGGTCTTCCCAGTTTTCCACCTTAATAAGGCTGTGTATAGTGTGAAGTGGACAATCCGTCGTCATATAAGTGAAATACCCTTCAGTACGATGTTAAACACTAATCAAACAAACAGATACAATCTTGAAAAGAATAAAGAATTTATTTAAGAAGGTTAATGCCCACTATATAATAAGGCATTATATAGTGCTATACTGACACTTAGTGGTAGCGAGTGCGCTTCCTGAGATGAACATGCTTCGATTTACCGTTCACGGGTTCGAGTTCGCCATTCGACCATCAGGTTTATGAGCGAGTCACATGTTGTGGCTCTGGCAATCGCGGGGGTGGTTTTTACGAAGTTTCTTCCCGGTTTTCCACCGTAATAAGGCTTTGTACAGTGTGAAATGGACAATCCATCGTCATATAAGTGAAATACCCTTGAGTACAACGTTAAACACCAATCAATCAAACAAATTTAAAAGAAAATAAATCATGTGCTGTGTTTTCTCCACAGGGTATTGACAGGAAGCAAAAAGTCCATAGCTAATGGACCAACTCATCCACCTTTAGGTAAGAGGTTAAATTATATCTGTGTGCTTCCTAATCGTACTCCTATTACCGCTCACGGGATCCAGTCCATCTGTCGACCATCACGTATATTAGTGAGTCACTAAATGTGGCTCCAGTAATTGTGGGGCTGGTTTTTACGAGGTTTCTTCCCCTTTTTCCACTCTGATAAGGCAAGGAATAGTGTGAAGTGGACAATCCATCCTCATATAAGTGAAATACCCTTGAGTACAACATTGAACCCCAATCAAACAAACCTCCAGGGTTTTCTACAATATTCAAGCAAGTCACAATAAGAAATCAAAAGCTGTTGTCATATAAGTGAAATACCATTGAGGATTATGATCAAACAAACAGAATAGTTAATTCTCGGTTTTCCAACAAAGCAGCCCTGTAAACATATCATTTAATTCCTTTGAGTAATAACCAATCAAACAAACAAATACATGCATCTATAATAACAATCTTGACAAGTGACTTGTTATGGAATGAATTTTGTATTGTTTCTTCCTGCAGAGGTGACGGTTACATCTGCCCCAGACGAAGCAATGGCTGAGTGGAGTAGAGGTATTGGACTGGATGATGAGGCAATTGACCGGGTAAGTCACATGTCTTAACATGATGAACAGTGTCGTCTTATTATTTCTTATCACACTGTTGGTGAGAAAAAGGAAGTCTTAAACCCAGTACATCAAGGATTTTTTGGGGCTGTGACTTAGTGATCCTACTTTGATATACTGTCTATAGGTGTAATATAAGGAGCCAGTCCATCCTGCTTTGATGTACTGTCTATAGGTGCCAGTCCATATATTGACCATGCAGCGTAGCTTAGTGGCTAGCGAATGCAATTTCTAAAGCCTACTTTTATGTACCATTCACAGGATCGAGTCCGTTTGTCAACCCTCAGGTATATGAGTGAGTCTCAAGATTTGGCTCTGGCAATCGCAGGGGTGGTTTTTACGGGGTTTCTTCTTGGTTTTCCACCGTAATTAGGCAAGGAACAGTGTGAAGTGGACAATCCGTCGCCATATTAGTAAAATACCCTTGAGTATGACGTTAAACCCCAATAAAATAAACTCACAAACATATGTTGACCATCTGATATATCACATATTTCAACGGTTTCCTCTTGGTTATCCATCATATTTTTTTTTATCTGATTAATCTCATCTGCTCTATATGAAGCCATCATCAGGAATATATAGAAAAGATGAATCATGTTTAACTAAAAATCTCTTAATTCTAGTTGTTTTACATTCCTGTATGTTTCGGTGTGTATCAGTTGAATCAAACTGGTTGATATTATGTTACAGTTGGTCGCTGAAGAGTATACTCTAGCAGACTTGCTGGAGTTTGTAACCAGGGAAGACTTACTCAGACTGCATTTAAGGTAACTGTTCACATTCATTTTTTTATTTTTTATTTAATCGAAGTAATTTTTTCTTTATAATTGCTTGCCATAGAGGGCACTGTAATTGTGCCCCTTAATATTATTGTACTATGTATTCAATCCTGTTCTTGTCTTGTATATTGCTATTGTTTTCTTTCCTGGGCCGTGGTTTATTGGCTACAGTGTCCGCTTTCCACTCCTGCTTATATAAATCACTCACAGATTCAAGTTCTTCTGTCTGCAATCAGATATAACGGGGAATCACAGGATGTGACTTTTAAGAGGTTTCATTTTGGTCTTCCACCAAATTTTAACAAGGAACCGTTAAATATTAAACCCCAATCAAACAAAGAAAGAAAGAAACAAGCATCTAGGCCTATGCTGTTGAGGAAAATGGTCAGAACGAGGCCTCCCCATGGTTATGCAATCTTAATTTAGGAGGACCAATTTATTTGTTTTCCAAATTGTTAGCAGCCTTCGTTTTAATTTAAATTTCGCTGATTTTTGACAAATTTTGTCACTGAATTTCCATATCGATTGTATTTTAAGGAAATTTTGCTTTATTTTTCACAAAAGCACATTTATGTATTTAAAAAAATCAGCAAACCAGGGGAAAATGCAAATGTTAGGTTACCTCCCCAATTCTAGAGACTGATTTTAAGGTTATGCTGGAAAAGATAACAGCACAGGCCTTATCATCTGTCAATAAAAATAAGTTATTAACGGTGTTCTTTGTGTTTTTCAGGGGTGGTGTGTTTTGTCGTTTGTGGAGAGCGATTCTCGATGCGCGGCAGAAAAAGTTTAACCAAAACCACGACTTTAGGTAGCCCATGCTGAAGGCGGCTAGACTGTGTGATGTTTGCTGTTTCCCGCCTTTCCTTTTTTTAGATTTTCTCGCTGTATATAATGTATATATGATTTTAAATAGGCCAAAAAATTGAAGCCTCTCGCACCCACCAGGATTCAATCTTGACTTTTAAGACTTTGTGACTGTTGTTGAAGCAACGTATCACAGCCATGAACTTGTCCAATTATACAAACTAAACATTATCTTATCTCCCTTTATAGATATATATACATGTATTTACAATAACCTACCTGTTGAAAACAAATGCATTGTTGACAGCTTTACGTAGTACAAGTATTGTACAGTTCTATCCTGTGTACCCTTTTGATCTTTTTGAGTGGTCTTTTCACAAAGCTAGTATTGTTTCGATTAGCATTTTTAAGGTAATGGCTCCTAGGGTTTTGGCCTAGGTATAATTTTTTAAATGCACCTCTTCACAAAGCGACCCTGGCTATAGAAGGGCTGATTTTTATGAGATTTCTATTGTTTTAAGTAAGACAGAGTCAGACAATACATCACCATACAAGTGAACCTCCCTTGAGTATGACATTAAACCACAATCAAACAAACAGATTATAGAGATGATTGTTAATTTTTCTTGAAGAAAACAGAGGGAAAGGTTGTTCAGTAGGCATATAATGGCTACCATCAGAGATGCAAACACAGTCCGTAATTTGAGGGAGTAAAATAGAGGAAAGACAGCTTGTCATTAAGTTTTAACCATTTCTTGATAGCTAAAGCTCAATTCTCTATACTTGTTGCCCTTGCCCGATGTTTTAACATTGAACAACATGTTGAAAATGTTTTTTAAGTTTCCTGCATATATAGGACCTCCCAATCCCACCTATAAGAGGGCTTTATTGTTATGGAGTCAAAATATCTCAGTATGTACCGAGTCCCTGCCAAAAACTTACAAATCAAGCAAAGTTCCCAGCATATGAGCAAGGAACTGATGTAAATGTAGATGACTTCCTACATATTAAAGCTTTTGTTACCATGGTGACAAACCCTTCTGTGCTTGCCAAATATTTCATAAGTAAACAAAAATTTTGTAACAATTCCTGGATATAATTTCATGTAGTATCAAATCAAATAGTTGTTTTTTGCTTTCTGTTGCCTCCTTGGACCTATTATGTACTAAGCTGCAGTTTCTGCTGCTAGATTTATATAATGATTCGATTTAAGTATCACACATACTTGTTACAACATTATAACTTACATTTCTCTATATTTGCACAGGGGGTTGTTAGGGAGCGTCATCTGTCCCTGGTGATCTCAGAGCTTAAGGGGAACAGGAAGCAGACCTGTTTGTGATGTCCTGTTTATGTTCTGTATTTGTCCCGTCTTGTCTTTGTTTGTTACCAGAGGGTGGTTGCTTTACCCATTGGGCTGGCATGTCATCATATAAGTGAAATGCCCTTGAGTATGATGTTAAACCCCAAACAAACTAATCTCTATATTTGCGACATGTCTGGTATCTTTGTCAACTCATTTTTATCAACATAAAGTTTATTTTGTTTACACTTATTCATCAAAATCAAAGATAATTGCCCACAGTTGTGGTTTAGTGGTTAACATGCCTGCCTAATAATCAGACTTGGATGTACCATTCATGGGTCCAAAACTGTCTGTGAATGTCAGATATATGTCTGAGTCACAAAGATCTGACAATTGTGAGGAGTTGTTGTAACGAGGTACGGACAATCTGTCATAAAAGTGAAATACCCTTGAATACGACATTAAACCCAAATCAAACGAACTAATAAAAAAAATCAAAGGCAGCCACTCTCAGTTTTCCATCTACCATTAATGTTTAATCTTTTATCATTACTTTATTTGGGACAATATTTTAGCCCCAAAAATGTTATAATTATATAATTATAAGTATATATTTTCATTGCGCAGGAACTTTTCTGAGAGATTCTTTGAACATTTTTATACTTCTTTCCTTTGTCCTGTGCTCTGCATAATAAGGAAGCTATTAGTATTATGGTTTTAGTCCCATATCAGTGATTCTACAGGACAGAGTTTAATCTGTCTGGTCATTCCTCTCTGTGTCACTATGCTTTTTTCACTGTTTACAAACTTACAAATCAAGTTCAATTGTCTCTCAGTTAAGTCTACTTTTTTTGCAAAGTTTTGATTATATTGACATTCAAATAATGAAAGTTCAAATGGATGTCAATAAAAAAATATTTGTCTTTACACTTTTTAGCGGATTGTACTTAAGATCAGGTTGAAGAGTCTTTCAATCGGTGTTCTTTTTTTCTTTTTGCTAAGTAAAGTGGATTTTTTCAATTGTTAACGGTTTTCTGTATACATAATGGGCATTTTAACTACAAATTATTTGAATGGTAAGATAGTGTACTTTTACCTCCTCCGTGTACTTGCACTAGTCGTTAATAGACAAGCGAAATACAAATAAATAGTTCATTTTAATAGTCTATCAGAGAAATTTTTAAAGTTATATTTAACCTGTCTCTTATTGCTGTTAAATTTTCTATATTACACCTATTTACTTCAACTAAATTCACATCCTGAACAATATACCATTTTGATTTGTCTATTCTGAAACCGTATCTGTCTCCATTAGGCTATGAGCGCAACAAGCCAAGAAAAAAAATTTCATGGGCATTCTATTCAATCTCTTGTAGCTATATTTTCCAGTCTTTTTACACTCTTGAAGTTAGAGTTCTCAGAAAAAGGAGTTTGCTTGGAGCCTAATCATGATAGGTTTGTTTTAACACTGGAGGAAGATTAACTTTCTACTAATGCAAAATACTTCACATTTTATGGTTGTGCCTGAGAAGATTACTATTGTAATTTATCATCATCATTATAATTGAAATACCTTAAAATGCTATTGGGGGCCCGCAGCCATGGCTCAGTGGTAGTGAGTGCGCTTCCTGAACTGAACATGCTTGGATTTACCATTCACGGGTTCGAGTCCGCCTTTCAACCATCAGGTATATGAGTGAGTCACAGGTTGTAGCTCCACCAATTGCGGATGTGGTTTTAACAAAGTTTGCTCTCGGTTTTCCACCATAATATGGCTGTGTACAGTGTGAAGTGGACAAACCATTGTCATATAAGTGAAATACCCTTGAGTACGATGTTAAACACCAATTTAACAAACAAACATAATTAAAATGCTATTGAATTACATCACACCATGTTGAAGGTACACTGTAATCCCCTATCACCTGTTAAATCTGATGTAAATGCCTAATAGCCTTCCCAGCAACTGTCGTGATCATTACAGGAATTTGTTACTTCCAGGCTTCATGTTTCCTCGAGTCGGGTAAATTGAATTATTAAATAAACTTTGATATGTTTAAAATCAAGAAGATAAGGAATCAATTAATTAACTGTTATAGTTTCATACAAAACTACATAAAGACGGTCATATAATAACTTGAATTTGAACTATTTATAGTTTATGGCTTTACACCGTATGATGAATGACATAATCAAAATTAAGTATCTTGTTTGCATCTGATTTTGTCTGTACCTGTACGTAGGATACATTGTAACAACATGAATTGATTGTTTCAAAAATGTTGTCATTGAACAATAAACTTATTGGTATTCATTAATGAATTAAAAAGAATCATCTTTTATGTTATGCTTCTTTTACTCCTCTGTGATTTTTTTACATCTGTGTAAATTGCATAAAATACTGTTCTTAACACAGATTTGCAAATAATTTATGTCTTTTTTTTAAAATATGTCTCTATTTTATCTGAAGAAAGAAGATATGTCAATTTTCTCTAATCATGAGGATGCCTGATATTTTAATCCTTTTGATTTTTAATCAATAAAGGTCTGTTCTGAAGCTGAACAGACAGGTCATTAGTCTGCTGGACAGACTCTAATAATCTATGTACTACACATTTGTGGGTAATTTCCCCATCAAAAATACACTAATTTAGTGGCCCTGTGTAGCGGAAGACTTGCCGCCATTACTTGGATGAAAATCATTGGTTGTCCTATCAGGAAACTTTGTAGCTCAGTCAGTAACAGAGCTGGTCCTCCTTGATAGACCTGAGTTCGAATCCTAGTGGAGGCAGACAAATGTTTCTTCCTCTACAATATAAATATATACCGCACAGTTTTGAGTCCATTCAGCTACATCAGGGTAGTTCGTTCTCCTCTATGGAGCTGAGATGATGTTTTAAACATGCTTTCTTTCCGTTTCCTATTACACATAACATAAAATAGAAATGAAATATCTTTAAAAACCAAACAAATATAAATATTATTATATATACACCTGAAGCTTTTTGTATTTTATACATTTTTTTAAAATGAAACCTTCCTTAATTAAAAAACAAAATCTGTAATAATTCATTTTTTGGAGTATATTGTATTATATGCCTATTTTCTAGCATTCAAGCCAAGCAGCACTTTTTACTTCTGTTTAAAATAATTGCAGATAATTAAATAACAGAAAAGGTTGCTTGCCAATTAAAATTTGTTATGTCCTTGTTACATTAAATTACATGTAATTGGATAGCATGTTTCACTTGCACTGTTTTTTTTTTATACTTACATGTACAGTTAGTGATCACCCAATAATCAAGGGGCTATTACTATTAGTAGATTGTTCCATATTTATTAAATTATGAATTTAATTCTTTTTCTTTTTTTACAAATTGTTATGTTTTATCACACTTTTCAATCCACCTTTCTATATTTATAATAATAGCTGACTTTTTACTCAATTTTTTCCAATATGACACTGCCAATATGTGTAAGTGTAGTACTGCTGTTCTCACAGAACAAAACCATAAAACATTTTACGGTTGTTTTCCTGTAATTACTTTATATTGAAGTACACCCCTGTAATAGAAGTGAAATACCCTTGAACGTTGCGTTCACAAATCAATCCATTTTGCACATGTGCTTTTATCTAATATCAAAATAAGTTTGTTTTGTTGATTTGCTATAACAAACTTTTGCAAATAGACCCAGCTACTATGACAACCAGTATTTAACAATTTGCATTACCACAACAACTGCATGTGTAACATTATGTAATCTTTGCACCTTCATGTGAGGAAATAACATTTTAATAATGTTTGAAGGGTAGCAATGCTGTCTTTACTTAGCACTGGAGGGAATTAACTTTCCATGATAATGGAAACACTTTACATTTAGGTTGTGCTAGTGTCAATTAGTGCTGGAATACACTGCTGTCGTGTTTATGAAATACCCTTAAGCATGGCGTAAACCTCCAATCAATACACTTTTTTATAATACAATATAACCATCTAGTGTCACAAAATCAGGGCCCCGTGAGGGAGCGGGTGGGCCATGGCCCTGCAGAATACTCCCTCGGCTTCCTTAGTCGATCGTAAGAGGCGA
>JAVFBW010192860.1:0-10226 GCA_034783835.1 Mopalia ciliata
TTTTATTTATACCCCAAAAAAAGAAGAGGAAGGCTTTTTTTTTACCAGAATTTAGGTTTTAAAAAAAAACGATTTTCTAACAGTTAGGTCACTTTAGATATGTTGGTTGTACTTGATGAGTAATCCAAGGATAATAATAGTTGGAAACTGTCAAACATTACATACTGAGCATACATACCTTTAGATGTAGGCCCCAAATTATGTAAATTAAAAAAACATGTTCTTTCTTTATTTGATAAACTCTTGCTATCTGCCAATGAAGCTTATTATAAGAATAACCCCCCCCCCCCCCCCCAAATGAAATAATACAAAACATACATTGAAGAATAAATAAAAGAACCCTCACAACAAATAGATAGTGTGGGATCCTATACAAAAAGATAGCTTTATTTGTATTTGAAAAAACAATTGTATAATAGGGATATATCATGGTATTGGCTTACATGTGAATTAACGTATGCTGTATGATTTACCGACATATTCTGAAAAGTGGAGGTAAATACCCCCATGTTCTGAAAAGTAAGAGTAAATAACCCTTGTGAAAAAAAAATTAGAAAAAGAAAACGCTTAGGAACAGACAGGCAGTTAAAAAAAATTTGAAAATGTGGAAGTAGTAGGTTGCACGTATTGTACCTACATGTACATCAAGACAACATATATGTATAAATTAGTGTGCAAAGTTGGATAAATTGTACCTATCTTCAATATTACAGCATTCGTTAAAGGGGAATAACTCATTAAGACAGCCTATGTACAAATCAGGGTTCGTACGGCTCCTGAAATTCCTGGAATTTATTTTCAGTTTTTAAAAGTACTTAAAAGTCTTGGAAAATGAAATTTGTCCTTAAAAGTCCTGGAAAATAAATATATTTCTTGATGTTTCTTTTTTTTTTATGTTTTGCGTTAAAATGAAGAAGAAAAAGTTTATTTCACTGGTTCATTCCGCTCATATCCCTGTTAAATGAATTGGTAGTCACTTTTTCCTGAGGACAGGGTACCCCACGTGATCAAAATGAATATTCAATAGCTGTTTTTAAGGGAGGTAATTATGTTGGGTAATCAGAATGTGTGTCCAACTGTTGCGACATAAGTTACTTCCCCTTATTACCATAAAGCGGTGGAATGGCTGTTTTTGATGCGTTTTGTTTTGAATGATTTGAAGTAGTACAGATGTCTTTAATCATTCAAAAATATCTACTTAAGACCCAACATACTTATGAATATGATCATTAAATTTGAATGAATAGAGAATTAGTTTATGTTATCTAGATAATTGTCCGAAGTTTGATAAAAAATACTAATAATTAATTTCCAATAAACCATATACAGCATGTTTTGGGATTTTTTATTTTAAAAGTGTATTGTTTTATAGGATGGTGGGAAACCGGTAATGCTCTAGGGAAAGAGCTTTATTTTAGCCCGAAAAATAACATTGTTTAAGTCCTGGAAACTCCTGGAAAAATAGCACTGTTTTAGTCCTGGAATGTCCTGGAAAAATAACGATGGAGCCTCATAATTACATCTTACACAACTTCACTACATGTGTAACATGCACTCAAGTTTTCACTAGTATTGAATACAAACTGAAGAAGAATAAGGCCGGATATTAATGGCCCTATCTAACAACACTATAGGCTTGTTTAAGGGCAATAACTCTGGGGAAAAATTTATCGACAGAGCCTCATAATGACATCTTGCACAACTTCACCCCATGTATAACATGCACACAAGTTTTCACTAGCATAAAATACAAACTGAAGAAGAATAAGGCTGGACAATATTGGCCTTATGTCACAATACTATAGGCTTGTTAAAGGGGAAAAACTCAAGAAAAAATGATCGACAAAACCTCATAGTTTTATCTTGCACAACTTCACCACCTGCCCCTAACTTCGTTGCGGGAGGTATAATAAAATTTTCAGCTTGATTATGAAATGCTGAAAACATTTTCCAGATGTTGAGCCGTTTAAACATTTAACTGCTTGTTTATGATATGTGTCCTTTCCACACTGCTGTTATAAACATATTTATTAGGACCATGTAACTTCCAAAAATATAAGTACTGAAAATCAATTAATTCTTGACAAATTTAAATTTACTAGGTTCTGATGTTGAGGAAGTTGGGAATGACGAAGAAGAAGTGACTGATGGTGAATCCTCACAGGTGTCTGAAGGGGAAATAACCCAGCCACTGAGTGAAGAGGAGCCCCTAAATTCAGATGACATAGCCCCCTTTCCAATCACCCTGATCAAGGTAGACAGGACCCTTCAACCCAATACTTATCATCTACCAGACAAGACAGATGTGTTGTCAGCCTGTACACAGGGGGATGGGAAATCAAATGTCAAAGTTGTCTACACCTGTACACCCTTACATGGTACTTCCAAGTCAACAGTTCAGAGTTCTGAAAAATCTGCAGATGCCTCAACGAGCACCAGTAATGCTGCTTCAGCTATCCAGATGCCAGTAAAGAAAGAAACATCTACAAACACATCATCTGTGAGTTCTGTTTCCACAAAACCAAGTCCCCCTAGACAACTGAATACCTCTATGCAACCTGTTAAGACAAGCAACACAACTGATCCAAAACCTGTGGAGGCTGTTAGTCTGAACACTCTCAAAACAATACCTCTGAAGACTTTTTATGTCCCTCCTAATACAGTCAGTACAACACAAGGACTTGTGCAAGGTGGACCAGGTCTGACAAAATCCAGTCAAACTACGATATCTAATTCAAAAGTGACAACTGCACCAAAGCTGTCAGCAAAGCTCCCCCCTAACTCTACAATATCTAATTCAAAACTGACAACTGCACCAAACCTGTCAGCAAAGCTTCCTCCTAACTCTACCATCATATTTCAGCCTGGGGGCTCTGTGGGTCAAGTTCTACAGCTACAGGGGCCTGGAACCCAGTCTGGGGGTTCTGTGGGTCAAGTTCTACGACTACAAGGGCCCGGAACCCAGTCGGAGGCCTCTGTGGGTCAAGTCCTGAGGCTACAGGGGCCTGGTACCCAGTCTTTTGGTCAAGTTCTGAGACTTCAGGGGCCCGGAACCCAATCTATGGGTCAAGTTCTGAGGTTTCAGGGATCCGGAACCCAGTCTATGGGTCAAGTTATTAGGCTCCAAGGACCCATTGCCCAGTCTGGGGGTTCTCTGGGTCAAGTTATTAAGCTCCAAGGATCTGGAGCACAGCCTGGGGGTTCATTGGGTCAACTTATTAGTCTCCAAGGACCCGGAAACCTGCCTGGTGGTTCTGTGGGTCAAGTTGTTAGGCTCCAGGGACCTGGAACCCAGCCACTTATCATAGGCCAACATGCTCAGCTTGTTCCACGTTCAGCTGCCTCCATGCCCCCTGTAATTTCCAATATCCAACAACCAAATGTGAGAGTTCTGACACCCCAGCAGTTTGAAGAGTTGAGACGTGCCTCGCCTCATTTGTTTAAAAGTGTACCAAGCTCCGCTCAGCTGTTCAGCACAGCTGGTAGCACAGCACCACTACCCCAAGCGAAAACAATGCTTTTCTTCCAAGCACCAGTAACAGGAACTTCTCAATCCATTGTCAGCTCCACAAATTCAGCTGTTTATTCTGCCCCTAAATCAGCCAACACTGTTGCAACAAAAGCCACTACAACATTGACAACAAAAGGGATTCCCCATCCAGAAATAAGATCACCATCACCGCCAAAACTAAAATCTGTCTCACCTTTACATAGACCTGTAAATGAACAAAAGTTTGCGGATTCTCCCCCAGTCCTCACCTTACAGACTTCTCAGATAAACAAGAAAGATGAGAAACACAGTGGAGGTATCAAAGGAAATGGCAGAACATCTCCAGGCACCTCCCATTACACAATCTCTGGGAATACGGTGCAGCGTGTCCCAGTCAACAAAAGAGACGCTCAGCTGGCTGATTCAGATGTCTGTGCTATAGAAATAGCAGACAAACCGACAATGCGAGTGTCGTTCAGGCCTATACCTGACAAAAAAACAGGTAGGATAATTAGTTAAATTGTCACATACTCCATAATTGTCATTATAGTCCATGGCCAATAATGACTTATTAAGTCTGCCTATGACTGAGTTTGTAAGCCACGAGGTCCAACTAGGAGGACTGAACAGTCGATGGTTCATTTGACCTGTGGATTTAACATTTTAGAGACCTGTTCTGTATTTTTCAAAATTTTCGTTGATGATATGAATTTATGACATCCTTTTTTAAAATATGATTTTAATGGGTCAAATAATTTGGAATGTTTCAGTGTGTTATAATACCAAACCTGTGTATGGGACTTCTTGGGTTGCTACCCTTGAAACAAAACCAAACATGTGCCCTTTAAAAACTTAGGCAATGAATACAGTTAATGTAGAAAGATTTTGGGAACAAATAATATGTGATGGTGTAGTGGTCTGTAGACTTCTGACGGTACCAACCTGTGGTCAGTGGCGGCACTGAATATTATTGCATATCGGTACAGTAACTCTAGGGTTTTTTAAAATTATTATTCATAACATGTATTTCACCGATTAGCTCCCCTGATTCAATACTTTCAGTATCACTAACTTTGATTTTTAGTCTTGTTATCTTTTTCTCTCTTTTCTTTGCTGGTTTTGGGGGTGAAGGGAGGACAGGACACAATACAGCTAGCTATAGTTGAAGTAATTTTAGACATTGCACATTAAACCAATTTTTGTTTTTTGTTTTTTGTTTTTTGTTTTTTTTTTGTCCAATATGCCTTTTCACATATTTAATATGTGAAATTGAACCTCTTTATACATTAAATTCAAAAATGGTTTCACCCGTAACTGTTTTAAACTTTTCTTTTTTTTATCTTCTGTAAGAGTATTATACTCCATTTATATGTTTTGTATTAAATCAGTTGCTTTTAACAGTTTAAAAACAGATTATAGACGAGAGGTAGTTGATTGAATGGCTGCCTTCCTCCTATGTTTCGCCACATCCCTGCCAGGAAGACCTTTTCTGTGTCAGGCTTGTACTGTTTCAGAATTTCTTTAATTCTTTAAATCTTTAGCTCAAAGATCACTCAATGTCATTTGCTAATAATTATAAAATGCAATATAAGCCCCGTTTACACTGTCAGTATTCAGCCGGGTCGAGCATGGCACGACAGAAAACAGTACTGTAAACAGGTAAAGCGGGCTTGGCACCGTGCTAGTTTTAACTGCCCCCCTCCCCCCCAACAAGAGGTGGGCTCGGCTTGGGTTGAGCACGGTTCAGTGACTTGAACGTACAATGTAAACACATCACTGGGCCGGGCACGCTTCACTTGGCTAACTGCGCATGCGCCTTACCGCAAACAGACTCTCCCTTTATGACTTTGGTAATTAACAAAACACAACATCAGGTCGATGGTGTGAAAACGGATATGGCGTCTTTTTTTCCAAAATAACACCAAAAAGTACAGAAATTGAAGTGAGGACGGCGCCATCTTTTCATAGTCAATGTACCTCTAGTGACTGAAGAGTGTTAGTTCGAAAGGGCCCGGCCTGCTGACGACGCCTCAAGTGTAAACGGCATTTATCAAGTGGGCTCAGCCCAGGTCGAGCACGGCATACGCGAACGGGGTCGGGCCCGGCAGCAGTGTAAACGCGGCTATAGTTGTGAAATAAAGCCATACCATGGTCACCTACAAGTTTGATGAACTTGTCTCAACCGGCTGATACTGTGATAGAGCTATACTCAGTATGTGGCCGAACTACTGCTGTAGTCATTCCGAACAGGAATAGAAAACCTTCAGAAATGCCGACATGATCCACAGCGTGATCTTTGTATATTGAAAAAGAGTCAATTCCTCTGGACAACATGACCCATGGTTCGTACGGTTTGGGAAATTTGTGAGAGGGTTTTCCAGGACCTTGAAAAACATATTTTCTTTTAAGGGCTATGGAAAAGTTTTGGAAATTCATTTGCTTGCTATCAAAATCAAAATTTTAAAAAAGCAACCTAAAACAATCAATATTTTTCTGCGTAGCAGCGACGAATAAGACTTCAAGATATGCACCAAGTATTGATCAGTTTCCGATTTTCGTAACTTTGCTAAAAGCGCATTTTTCTACATATTGAAAATTAAAAAGATTTATAAATTTATAAGGAAATAATCTTTCTGTTATTCTTACACATTTTTCTTAATTTTATTTATTTTATTTATGTATATCATCAGGCTGTTAGCATGATTGCCTAATTCATTTTGTAACATTCTGAGGAAAACACGAAAAAATTAATTTTCCAGCAAAAGAATGTTATTTTTTCTTGATTTCTTAAACAAGAAGAACTGACCACATGGGAAATAGAATACAAAAACAAATATAGTTTATTCGCACACAGATTACATAACGGCTATATTGCAATGAACAGCCTGTGACTGAGTTAGGAAATTTAACGTTTGAGTTAACTTAAGCATCCCATTTCTTTGCAATTATGACTACCGACCTAGATAGTTTTGTACAAAAAAACAGAATTTGTCCAAAAATGAGTTCGGCAATTATGCTAGCAGGCTGACGATCTGTTTCTTAAGTGCCACCAAATTGCATTTTTGGATTTTTTATTCCTGAAAAAAATTCTAAATAACGAGAGGGGGGTCACCCCCTTCCCCCCGCAAATACTGTTAACAACAGCATCCAATACTTGCAGAGGGTGGCCACATTAGAAAATTGCATATGACATTGGTTTTAAAAAAACACCAAAAAACATATTTCTACATAATTGTATTGGGAAAATGGTTAACCATGGATTTTCTTGAGTCTACTTCTATAGCAAGCATTTTAAATGTCTTCTTTCAATGACTTAATCCCCGTGGGGGAGCGGGTGGGCCATTCAACATCAGCAGGCCCTGCAGAATACTCCCTCGGCTTCCTCAGTCGATCGTAAGAGGCGAGAAAAGAGAAGGAGCTTTCTGTTGCCCTGGTGTTCTCAGATCTAAAGGGAAACAGGAAGCTGATCTGTATGTACGTTTTATTTTTGTCTCCGTCGTCATATAAGTGAAATACCCTTGAGTACGACGACGTTAAACACCATTCAAACAAACAAACAATCCAATTTACTAAAAACCTTGTCCGGCCCATAACTTTTAAACAAAAACTTTGAAGAAGCTGATACTTTGCACAAACGTTCATTATGGCTAGGGTGTGTGCCATGACCTATATCCAAGGTCATTGAGTCAAGTACACCATCTCCATTTTACTAAAAACCTTGTCGGGCCTATAACTTCAACAAAAACTTTGAAGAAGCTTATATTTTGCACAAATGTTCCTGATGGCCAGGGTGTGTGTCATAACCTATATCCAAGGTCATTGAGTCAAGAGCAAGTTCACCATCTTCATAATACTAAAAACCTTGTCTGGGCCATAACTTTTAAACAAAAACTTTGAAGAAGTTTATACTTTGCACAAATGTTCCTTATGGCTAGAGGGTGTGTCATGACCTATGTCCAACGTCATTGGGTCACGGTCAACGTCACCATCTCCATTATACTAAAAACCCTGTGGGATTTCATCAGTTGATGCTTGCCCCAACCACAGCTGACAGAACTGCAATAGACCTAGCATTTACAAACATTGATCTTAATTTGCCCTCCGGGACATTTGAGTTCTTTTTACAGTCCCAACAATGCAATATGGATTGCTCTTTAACTGGTAATGTCAATAAATGTACATATGACCATTTAATTTTTAAAATCGTATGATTTTATTCAAATTCAGAAATATCAAACTTCCATCACTTCCATCTCTAATTCTTCCCCACTCAACTTGAGGTGGGGGAATATAAATTTATTATCCCATCGGATTTGGCAAAGCTATCCAGTGGCTGACTCTTTGGAGGTAAAAAGCAACAATTTTCTGCCTTATTGGTGTGGCCAAACCAAGAACTTGCAGCGGGCGTATCTTTCGCCCCTTGAGTGGTGCCCTGTTTTTTTCTTCTGAAATACCAACCCAAAGTATGCTTTTTACGTATTATGTTATAGTGCTGTCTGTCCGTCCGTCCGTCCGCACCAACAACTTGCTGCGGGCGTATCTTGCACCCCTTGAGTGGTGCCCTATTTTTTCAAATGGAAACGGAATTCTCTTTACGTTATCATTTCATTTTGAGTTCGTTTGCCCATCGTCGAGTGATTGGAACTGGTTTCCTTAATCAATCAGTTCGTCAATCTTTGTAATTCTTATGTTAATTATCTACAATTTAAAGCAATATTTAGACTGAAAGGCTAAAAGATAGACGAACGGTAAGCTTGAGTCATATCTCATTATGGAAAAGAAAAAAAATTATAAACTGTTTAAGTGCGGGACGTTAAAATAGAGCTTTTAATTGTTGAAGCGGGTTTGTATTTGTATCTTTGAAAAAAACTGCTTTGTGGTACTTTGGTTTTGATGAATGAAGAATATTCCCAGCAGCCACTGAGGGCAAACTCCAATGTATTGTGTACTTCTTCTAGGACGGCAAAAATCAGTGCTATTATAACATACATTATTGTTCTCAATAGCTCGTAGTTTTCAACTGTATTGGGGGTCCTGAACGTGAAGCCTAATCCTAAACCAAATTTTGCTAGGTCAGGGCCCGATTCCACAAAGCACGTTTTGACTAATCTCAAAATGCTTAGTTTGAGATTTTCATCAACTGTCATAATTTACTTTTACAGTTATACCTTTAAGTATTACTCACTTACATTATAACAATAATGCATGAATATTAAATGGTTCGGGCCATGAAATAGTGGATGTGGATTCGCTGTCAAATAGGCTTACAGTGAACAGAATGTACGGTATTGATGCACAGTCCTACATCTGTCAAATACAGCGCATTTCATTAAAACCGGAAGCCGTTTTTCCTGATCAGCCGGTCATACGCAAGGACCATTAAGGATGTAGTGATCCCTAAAACGGCTTAAATTGTGCAGGCGTTTGCCACCTGTAAAAATACACCGGGACTATGCTACGATGATATACAGCTGGAATTTAAAAACATCAATTCTAGAATTAACTACTTCTCACGTCGAGACATTGAGTCTCGTCCACAAAAGAAACTCTCGGGAGAATACGATATTTAAGTCTCGTCCACTATAAAAACCCTCGCGAGAATACAATTGTTTCAGCTGTAGATCAATCCCATTCCCTTTTAAAGATACCAGTCACCTCGATCAGTCAAACGAACAAATTATAAACAAACTTAATCAGCCTTTAAAAAAGGGGGTTTGAGGGGGTAACAGTAGAGCCCCCTCGTGACTTTCTAGTCAGACAGTAATGGCACTGGTTCATCCCAAAGTTCCCAGTCTGCATTGAAAAGCTAGATCGCACTTGATGGTAACAAAATGTGTATAGCGTAATGACGATACCATAGTAACGGGAATCTCGCGAAGATTACCCCATACAATGTACTTGTAATCTTCATGACAATGTAACACAAACTCTACAATCCCAAAGCAGTTTACCATTCTGTGGCAGAGCGGTTCGTCGAATACTATGGATATACTGTTCTTTATTTGCAGCTGTTATGATGAAACTCGTGTTGTGTGTACTCCTTTGTTAAACTGCTAAAGCATGCATTTGTGATTATTGGTGTTGCTGGAACTGCTTTTAGCCAAATATTTTCCCGGTGTTATCCCAATTTTGACTCCGCCATAAAATGATCAGATTTTTTATTTTATTTTTCATTTTTTATGACAACGTCGGCGCTAACACCGCATTCTCAACCTACCCAATCGGATCAGCTTCCCGTGAGATTTTACATATGCTCAGGTGTAACACTAACAGGCGAATGAATATCCATCGAAATTGTACTTTGTTCACCGAAAGCCTATTTACCGCCGTACGCCGTATGAAGCGAATTCAAATTCTAATTGAAATTCAAATAATCTTCATTTAATCTCGATTATTTAATAGGACAAAATTATTTTCATAAAAGTCGAAGACTACAACAGTAAAACAAGCAATAATATAATAAAAAAAGCAAAAAAAAAAAAAAAGGAATATATATATATATGTATATTTCTTCCTGTGCATCGAAAGTGATTGATCTGGAAACTTAGGATATCATTTTTCAAAGATGTTTTATAGAGTCGATGACTATTAATTGTCGAATAATGGCAACCTTATGATCGGCAATAAATTGGAATACTAACACGGAGCATGCCGAAGAACATATCAACGACGCGTCTAAGTTCTTCAGCTGTCGATCTCGGTATACACTGATAGCTTTCCCTCAAACAATACATCA
>JAVFBW010192871.1:0-10226 GCA_034783835.1 Mopalia ciliata
AAATAATTTTATCTAAGTTTCTTTGTCTATATTTTTCTATTACCAACCTTGATTCATTCTTGATTCTGTGTTGCCTAAATTCCACAATGATTTCACTTCTTTGTTTCTTATATGAAGTGCTTTCAATACAGTTTTATCTGAATTATAGGGTGAAAATAAAAAAAATAAAAAAATAAAATGATTAAATTAGTAGAATGTCCTGAAAATATCAATTGCTAGTATCCTACATTAAACCTACTGACAGTTCTCCTAGTGTCTTGAGAAAATGTGAAGAAAATATGGAAGCCATGTAATTATTAGAACAAATGGTCAATTAAATAGCATATTGCCCAGAAAACTAGTTGATAGTACAATAGAGATCAATCAGATCATTGACAGATATTTAACACATACAGGATCCAGTATGCTGATCATTGATTAGTGCTTAATATCATGCTTGATAATATTTCAATTATATATGGTGATTGACTCCAACAATAGGCCACAGTAACACAACAATAAAATTAGAGGAGTATTGATCGATTTAAAAAATCAAACAACATTTCCATGGATTCTGAGACGGACAAGAAAATAATCCATGTTTATGTGGACCTTGGACACAATAAATTCCCATCAAACCAGGTACTGATCGGCACACGTAAGTTTCCACCTGGGAATCATATACAGATATTAACAAGCTGGTACAGAGTGAAGTCAGCCAGTGCCATTAATCAGGAAGCTTCATGCTTTTTGTACCTTTGAGACAGTTAATATTAACAGTATTTTCATATTTTGGGGCAGACAGCCAGATTAATGCTGGGGATTCGGTTCCTAACTTGGGTCGGGATTAATTCCAGAAAGGTTTCAACCTGCAAAATTTTCTGAATGTAGAAAATAACCGAAGTACTGTTAATATTCTCTTTCCAAAATACAAAAAACTCTTACTCAGTTTGGGTAACTGTGGCTAGGCTTGTGTGATTCACAACTAAGAGCTTACCTTTACTTCTCTCAAAGTGTCTAAGTACTGGAGAAATAGTTTGTAAAGGGACACTTAGGTTAATGTGAGGAAATGAAGCACCGGATAACACATCTCTGAAATCACATATATTAGTTAACACATTAGTCATGTATGCTGTATTTAAGGTATAAATGCATACTTGTTTGCTATGGCATGGTAACAAAACAGAAGAACTTACAGAAAAACTGAACCAAAACTGTGTTGTTCCAATCATATCAGCAAGAACCATAAGGAAACATTTAAATTTCTGAACAAGAAAACATATTCAGAACAAACAAAACGTATTCAGAACACAAAACAAATTTGGTTCTCCCACATATGACAAGGGTTGACTACAAGGACATTTTACTTGTAATAATGCTGAAAACTCTCCAACAGTGTAAGTAATTACTGGTCAGATGTTTTCATCATCATTGTTAATCCTGATAAAACAAAAATATATAAAAGTTTTTGTCGAAAACGCTTTGTTTGTCTCTTTTCATAAGTTGAAGAACTACAAGTTTGGCGTAATACTTACTTGGCATTACAGACAACCATTCCAATAAGTTCTCCTTCAGCATTTACCAGGGCACCTCCACTGGCACCAGCATGAACAGCACAAGTTGTCTGAAACCAGATGAATATGGCAGTAATTGTATTCCTTTATTTGATTTTAATAGCAGGATAGCTGGTGAATCAAAGAAATTAAAAATCAGAAGAATAAAGAATTTAAATGTATGTGTTGATGAAACTGAATCTTTTAATTGACAAAGAATATAAATATTGATAAACTAGTTTGGTCATTTTCATAAACTTGCATTTAACATGGTAACATTGTATTTACCTGAATCAATACTGGTGATTGGTTAACTAGCTTTATTTTAGAAATGACACCTGTTGTTATTGATGGGGGTAACTCGCTATCCTCGTCAAACAGGCCGTGGCCGATCACTCGAACATCATCACCTAATTACATCAAATAACAGTGAAAAACTCAGCTAACATATCAACAACAATATAAGAAATCAATCTATTTTATGTATACTGGGTAATGTCTTGTAATTAATGACCATTTCATTTAATACAATTAATTCACAACATCCTTTGCTAAAACAGTATCCTAGTGCCACAACACTCATTTATTGTTTACTCATCTGTGAATTATGAACTCCAAACAATAGAAATAATGTGCTGTTTTGTCTCAAATAATCAGAAGCCGATAAAACATTGTTCTTGTTTTATGACATATTTCAATACATACACACGTATTAACAATTACCTGTCAGTTGTCAGCAGTTGCACATGGCAGCATTAAAGAATATTTACCTAATTGAATAATTATCAACCAACAAAAATTTACGCAAAGATAGTTCTGATTGGTAAACCTTTTGGTAGATAGTATAGATCTGATTGGTCGAGACCCATCATGACTACTTTGTTGAATTCTGTGATTTATCCAGTTAAAAACTTATTGTACCTTGTTTTATTGGTTGGAGAGATATTGTAGATGATTTGAATCTGTCTGGTAACTGATGAGATATACTAAGGACAGCTATATCAAACTGATCCCCTTGGGGTGTAGAATAGAGGATGTGGGCTCTGTACCATTTACTGGAATGAGTAAACTTGACCAGAACTGCAACAAAGGGAAAATCTATGAATGGAGGATCTGATCATCTGATTGTGAGAAATGGAACCTATTACAGGGTCTGTCACCAGATAGAATTAAGACAAACCCCCTGAGCTTGGACCATAACATAAAAATCAGATTTCACATCTTTGAGGGGCTGGGTGGCTGCTTAACAATGACAATAAATAAGACACCTAGAAGGTGTAAAGTCTAAATCGATATTTACTAAGCAAGGAGCTATTGACTTGATGTTGCCCCTTAGAAAGCACAGACAGCTCTCACCTACCACCCACCATTTGCTATGCCGCAAGTCACAACAAATTCATAATTGACTTGGTGGTGCCCCTTAGAGAGCACAGGAAGCTCTCACATACCACCCGCCATTTGCTATGCCGCAGGTCACAAAAAATTCATAATTGACTTAGTGGTGCCCCTTAGACAACACAGGAAGCTCTCACATACCACCCACCATTTGCTATGCCGCAAGTCACAACAAATTCATAATTGACTTGGTGGTGGTGCCCCTTACAGAACACAGGAAGCTCTCACATACCACCCGCCATTTGCTATACAACAAATTCATAATTGACTCAGTCATGTCCTTTAGAAAGCACAGGAAGCTGTCACCTACCACCCATCATAAGCTATGTGACTCGCCACAACACATTCATAATTGACTTGGCGGTGCCCCTTAGAAAGCACAGTAATCTCTCACCTACCACCCACCATTTGCTATGCAACTCGCCACAACAAATTCATGATTGACTTGGTGTTGCCCCTTAGAATGCACAGGAAGATCTCACCTACCACCCACCATTTGCTATGCAACTCGCCACAACAAATTCATAATTGACTTGGGTGATGCACCACAGGAGGCTCCCACCAGTATATTAAAAGAACAAGAAGAACATTTTGGTGATTTACATACTCCATGACCATTTAATGCAAAAACAACTACTTGAAAGAATAGATTAGGAAAATGTGAGTAATCAACACTCCCATGTTCCCTTCTTTACAGCTACAGCACTCACCAAAACCTTTCCTGCTTGCCATATTGTCTGCAGCTGAAGTTTAACCAATTACAAACCAGGTGTTTTGAAAACGTGAATGAGTTATATTGCCACATACATTACGTAAATCCAATCCCTTACATAGACCAATGTCATCACCAGAGTTACATACATTTAAAACTGCTTTTAAAATACACACTTGCACCTCCTCATGCTAGGCAGGTTGAGACTAGTTCCACTTATTGAAAATGTTGGACATCTTTTATTTTTTATTGTTAAGCCACTTTGAATTCTTTTCACATTATAACGATTTGCTAACACTGTCAAGGCCAACTTTCCTGTTTCATGTTTCCAACATGGAAATTATTAATTTTAATTTTCTGTATAAATACCTGTTGGATGAACAGCCCACTTGACCACATGGCTACATGTGAGGATTATTCCTAGGTCAGAATTAACGAGAAAACCGGACCCCCAGGTAGAGCCACTCCGAACTAAACACACTGATCTACTTATAGTTGAACAATCTGTAATCATAAACATCACATACTGTTAACATTTTATGATACAGGAAAAGCTTTCTGGGCAATCCAGGAGGTTTGCAAATACACCAAAATCTTGACAAGATAAGATAAGTGATAAGATCCCTCAAAGTGTAGCTGACTACAAGACTGTTACCAACTCATAATCTTTTAACCAAACCGAATGTGTTATTTTGAGGTAATTTTTTTTTTTGTCTTTGAGTGATTGAAACTATTAGGACTCATCTAAGTCAAATTATTGTATGCTCGCCTGTCACTTCAGTTTGAATCCTGGTGGACACAAGCTAAATTTTCTTGGACAATATAAAAAGAGTACACACAGTCTGAACCACCTAATGGGGTTATCCGCTGCCGTGAAAGTCCACAAGAGGGCGCTCGTGTTTTAGTGGTGGTGAAATGTAGCCTCGATTTGGATGCAGGCTAAACATGGCTTCAGATTATGGGAAGCTTACCGAATCCCCACTTAAAATTAAATTAATAGAAAGAGAAGCATCTACAAGGGGACGTAAGAAGGATTTAATAGTAATGTAAATGCATAAACAGATTATATGCTCAACAGTTTTGCCAGTGACATGTCAACGGAGTGCTCTTGAAAAAATACTAGCTACCGGATTTCTTTTTCGTTTTGGCCCTTACAAAACTATTGATAAATTCCGACATATGTATTGGTACCCCAAATAGTACAACTGCGCCATCTGGTGTCAAATCGGATGGACAGCCCCATTGTCAGAACACTAATAAACTGATCCATCTTGGGTCTATGTAACTAAGCAACACTTACTGGACTCCAGTGTCAGAGCTCCTTTCTGTTTAGGATTACTTCTAATTGGCACCATGAGCGGATAAAGTATGGTCAATATTCTGTTCAACTGTTCAATGACCTCTCCAATATCACATATAACAGCCAGACCAATCCATTCATTTTTCTTCCAACACAGAGGAGATACAACTATACCCAATAGCTCTCTGAAAGATTAAAAAACAATAGATGCCAGAATAATCAATTTCTTTAACATATACGGATAGTCAGGAGATAATTCAAGTTTACAGATATAATAAATGATATTTAACTGCATTTAAATTTGCAAGTCTCAGAATACTTATTCGGAACTTGTTTTGTTCCAGAACAGAAGTTAGCAGAAGTTAGCGATACCTGAAGTGTATCCTAGGACTTCATATAATATGGATAAGATAATTTGTGCACAATATTCTGAATTCTGCCTTTTGTCTTTTCTTTACCATATCCAATGACACCCTTTTCCCATATTGTGTCAGGCTTGACTTTGCTGGCACAGCGATGCGGGGGCACAAATGACACACTGCGTTCACAGGGCTGACATTTTGCTTAATTGGGTGTTAAAACTTGTATGTGCTAACCAGGAAAACGAAAGAAAAATAGGAGAAAAAAAATTGCCTAGCTAGCTTCCTACCCTTGTTTTTTATGAGTTCATTACCTAAAACACAGATATTTTAAGGGAACACCTAATTCAGTTTAATACAATTGCATATTGATTAATTAAACTTATAGGGCATTAATCATTCTTTACTAAGTTACCATGGTAAAAGGGATTCATTTAATACTAAGAAAATACCTTAGGAAAAGTACTGCATAACATTCAAATGTTTATTGTTTGTAGTGTAAATAAAAGCAGTACGATAATAGCAGTTATCCATTTTTAAAGGTTCATTTTATTAAAGAAACGCTGATTTACCTATTTTTATTTTTATTCAAGATGTAGACTGGCCCTCCTTCACTTCCTGGAATACATCTGGCATCAGTTAGAATAAGAGCATTATCTGGTCCAGACAAATTACTGACCACACCTCTACTGTGACTGTTCATAAACACATCAGGGCTCAAGTCACCAAACGGAGTAGCAATTATTTTGACAGGGTCTCCAACATGACATTCTGTGGCTGGTACTAATTCCAAAGAAATGGGAACATTTCGAGCAATGTTCCAAGACTCCAGACCAATCAAAACAAAGCAAGACATCAACAGCTCCACTGATTGGTCAGCATCCTTTGACAAATGTTGATCAGATTCATTCTGGAATGTCCAACCAGAATCAACAGGAAGAAGACTTTCCAAACTTTGTTGAAATTTATTACTTTTAAAAACAAATAGTGCCTTTCCTTTGAGCTTTTCAGTCGTATCTATTCCACTCATTTGATTAACACCACAATTAAGCAATTCTGTGTGATAGGTTTTAGCAGAAACATTGATGGCAGTTTCACGTGATAAGGCTTTATAAGCAATATTTGTATCTCTTTGCAACAAAACGTCTACCAAAATATTCTTTGAATGTAGTTGACAAAATCCTTTTCTTTTTAAATCGTTAGATAATTCCAGACAAGACTTTAAATATGGAATGATCAGTGACCCATGTGAAATCACAAGGCCTTGTTTCTGTTCAATAAAGATACCACTCATACTGTTGATGACCTCCTCAGCATCATTTGATTGGTCACATTCATGAGATCTTGTTCCGACCACACATGGCAGATGATACTCCATATTTTCAGCTGGCACCAGTTTCTATCCGCAAGTAAAGCTGAAGCTCTCTAATGTAAATGGTGATCATGCAACCAATAAAGCTGCAAATTTCATGAATACATTACAGAGCATAAATTTCAATCATTACAAGTAAATATATGTACATATATTACTTTGTACATAAATTTTTTAATTCTTCTTTCTCTTTTGATTGTTGTTTTAACATAGAGTGGCCTATCAGGAGTTTATCAACAGCCAACTTACCAGCTTGTACATGTATTGTTAAAGGGGAAATACTCTGATTAAATACAGAGCTACCAGCTCAGGAAAATATTAAACTCATCTTCTATCAGGTCCATTTGTTACCACTAGCTACTCGTTTAAAATAACAAACATGAACTGCCAGTTTTCTGGACTTGAATTCTGTGTGGAAAATGGATGAAGAAACCAACCACAAACCTCATTGGTGAGCATATACCATAACTATTGTATCCAACCAACCATGTCTTAGGACAGACCCTTTATCCCCAGAAAAGTATTGAAATAAAAAAAATAAGATTTGTATTCATAGTCTAAGTTATTATTATTATTATTATTTTATTATTTTCTCTCAAATTTGTAAAAATGTTGTGAATTTAAAGAATTGGATGTTATTTTTTACCTGTATCTTATACATTATAATTCAATTATAAATTCTATTACATTACACAAGTGTTTAAATAAATTTAATACTTTAATATTAAGTTCATGCGTGATACACCATGTATTTCCTGTGTAATATCAGTCCATTGGATAGGCCTACCATCCCTAGTTGGTTAAAATGTGGTGTATATGGTTTAGTTGGATAAACTGAAGGTTGACTGAAGAAACTCCTCCCATATCCGATGTGCACCCGATCACCCTCATGAATATGCAAGACCACCAGCATGAATATGCAAAACGCGCGCCATGCATATAAATACCACAAGAAATCAATCCGCCAGACAGCAAATCAGTTCCAAGTATTTCAGAGTCAACGTAGAGATAAACACAACGTATGTGTGTAACTTTCGGGTTCAGAAGGACTTACGGTTGTATTTACAGTCCTATATGTCTCTCGTTTGGCAAAATATCTCGTGATTCAGTGCTTGCGTCACTACAAAGTGCAACGTCTAAAATCTGTAATGGCCGTAGTGCAATGCATTCCGGAAATAACGGCTTAAAAATGTATCAGTTTCACTCTGTCGATATTTCTCACGTCATAGGTTTACCTCTAGAAGACAAACTCCATGTGTAAATATTGGTACATTGTTAACAAGAGTATTTTAATGATAACAAATCAAACAAATTCAATGTCAAGTTCATTGTGTCAGTGTGTAGTTGAATCAAACTGAACAAACGAAAGAAATAAGTCATGTAATAGTCTTGTCATCATCTGTTTGTTGTCAAGAACCCAAGTGAGACTACTGTTTGTATCCTCCGTCCCAATAAGGCTGTCTGAGGTCAAATACGCCCAGCAATCTCAATAAAGTATACCAATGACATCACCGTGTCAAAGGTCAAACCTGCCCATTCCCCGCTAAATGTAAACCCCGAAGGCCATTGGCACGTTACATGACGGTGAGTGTTTTCTGAATATTATTTTGCTGATAAAATTTTCAGGGAAAGCGTCGGGTACTACGGCTAAATGTCTGGTATCGGCTGAAATACTATTAATTCTTTTGCAGAAACTCGTTTAAGTGTGCATACATGACGCGTGTCATTCCGTAGAGTTGATTTGCAGGCATCTTATGCACTAATGCATTGTCTACTGTCATGTCTCGATTTGGCGCTATGATGCTTTGAACTTCGCAGTTCTTCTGTCCCAGGGTAGCTTAAATTCCTAAGGTCGTTTGAATAAGAAGCTTTTCTTGTCCAACCCACAATATCTATTTTCGACTATTCTCCCCAACGATAAAGAAACAATAAACTCCGGATTCATCCATTTCTTTTTTTAAGTAATGTACAAAAATTGAAAATGTCTTATATTCTACTTATTTTGGGGCATCTTATGAGTACTCTTTACAACGTCGGGGTTAAAAAAAACAAAGTTTCTTTAGCCCAAACGATCCTTGTATTGCTCCATTTCCGCTGTGGTTTCTGCGTTTAGTTTAGAACTTATAGGCCATACAGCGCTACAAGAACACAAAACAAGTTTAAAAAGCTTAAAAACGTATCTAAATATTGTTTTACTCTGTCATTGTCGATTTCAGTTGTACAACTATTATAGGCCAGAGAATGACAAAGGAGGTGTAAAATGGCGATTAAGCGAACCGGTTGTAAATCAGACAAAGTTATCCTCCAAACATGTATTCATTCAAATACTATAAACCTGTTACTTTTAATCATGAAATCTATCATAAAAATGATAAATGTTTTGTGGGTTGGGTTGAGCTGTATGTATAGGGCCTCACATGTATGAATATGATGTAGGCCTAGGCCTACATGATTCCAACAGCTTTTTTGTGTAACTCTTTTCAAATTGTTTTATGTCATTGTGCATGTAAAATGATCAATTCATTTTGTCTACCTGTACTACAAAGGTATGGTCTGGCCTAAAATAAAATGTAATGTCATTGTCATTATATTTTAAGTAATAATTTAAACTTATTTTATGCAACCAATAAGTGTGACAACAAAACCTGCAAGTCTTAGTAAATAAAAGTTTTAACGACCTACAGCAATTCAATATCTTGTTTAATTTTATGGCTGTATGCATTTTATAATCTGATAATGACCACAAGTTACAGAGAAACAGTACAAAAAATAATTATATTTTGTACCAATTTTAAATAGTTCTTATGCCAGACACACACAAAGAAAATTGCCGCCTTCAGTTTGTGATAACTGGGCATCTGAATCTGGAAAAATTCCATAGTATTCTCTTTGTTGTAGTGTTAAGTGATTTAATTTAACTGTTAAGTCTCCAACCCAAACCAGTATGATTTTATGCACTCTGTTTTTGAAATATCAGTTTGATTGAATTTATTGCATGTACAGGTTTTTTTGCAACCATTTTGTATAGAAATATATTTACAATGCTACTGCTTTCTACATGAAAGGAATACCCATAACAAAAAGCATTTCATGGAATTGACAGGTACATAATCAGTTGAACCCATGCACTAAAACTTGTAACATCATTTGATCCATGTATAGCACAACACTAGTTCTCGTGAAAGCCTATTGATAAGTTAGGGAGAAATATTGAAAATAATGGGATTATCTGGAAGATATACTTGGTGAAGAGAGAGGAAATGCTGATCAATTATATCTCTGTGATGTATAACTGCAGAGAGAACAAAGAAAATGTTCATACCCACATCTTCAGAACTGGAATGGTTACTTGGTAATTTCATTATTTTATTTTTTTTTTTTTTGCTGTTTCATTTTTTAATTCAGTATTGATATCTTTATTATTGTTGTTGTATGCTGCACACAAAAACATGCCGGGGTCGATATTTTTCACCTTTTTGTCAAAAGAAAGCGCTGTGATCTGTTGAAAATAAACTCAGTTTGGTATGGTTTAAAACAAATAAAAATGATCTAATTT
>JAVFBW010192882.1:0-19746 GCA_034783835.1 Mopalia ciliata
TAGAGGCCTGCAAATTGTTATCTCTTCATTTATTCAGAATATATACATACTGATTTACTGAGGTCCAACTCCCCGAACTGCCAGTAGACATGAGGTATACAATAATAGATTGTTTGGGATGCATAGGGACATTCGTAGATTTTTATTGTGATGATTTCAATTATAGATGGTTTTTATATTTAGCACTTGAATAACTACATGATATGTGATTGACAGATTCTGCATAACTTTATTACTCATTTATTTCAAATGTGTGATTTTTACTGCAAAAGAACAAATTAAGAAACCTTAAGCCTTAAAATTGCTGCATAGAAATCCAGCTTCTGTTTTCAAAAACAAGTCGAAAATAAAAAGAGCAGTTTAAATTGAATCTGATTCGTTACTCATGATTAAACGCCACGTATTTGAGATGAAAAGATGTTGTCACCTTCAACAAAGTAAAGAGAGGAGATCTATTGACGTTGCCTTAGAAAAAAGTACTTTTGAGCGAATAAGCGGATTTATGTCAATTTGTAATTTTCTATTCGAACATGTTATCACTGAAACTGTTTTGTCGACTTTACAAAGAATATTAAGCCCTCAACAAAGTTCTCCTAACGTTAGACAAGAAAGCATTATGTATTTCGATCACTTTCGGTGGTCTGAACTGATCATGTCTATTCGTGTCGATAATTAATCTATTTCTCACTGATTTAAAATCAACGTATTCAATGATTCACAATATAGCCTGATTCTAGTTATCAAACACTTCGGGTGTATCTAAACTGATGGATCGAAGACTGAAGATAGGGTGGCATCTACAGCAGTCTATAATTTTTTTTTCTTATCACAGCATATTTTTTTTACCCTAAGGGTGTTATTTGCAAACATAACGAATTCCAGGGCTGTGATTGGTACGCAGATTGTATTAATTATTACACTAAGCATTGTAACGTTATAATTTTGACTTCATGAAACTAGAATAAACGACCATGTAAAAACGCCAACTATATGTATTAAAACTGACGTTGAATGTTTATCGCATATTTGTCCAGTTAAGGACAAACTGGAATGCAGATGCGTGCTAAATTTGTATTCCAAGTGTGTGGAACACGACCAGGTAGCCTGCACAGTTTTGTTGAAAGTTTTCTCTGCAACAAAAATAAGACAGACATAATTAAAAAGTGAGTGTTTTTTCTGAAATAATATAATTTAAAAACTTCGCGTAGCGCTATACCATGGACGAGGGGGGTGGGGGGGGGGGGGGTGTATTTAAATTGTGTGTAAAGGCATTTTAGACTTTATTCATATGGTTGTCTCGTTTCGCCTAATTTCTGATTTGTTTAATTTTAGCTTGTAGGAGAAACGCGACCGGCGCCAGAGTCCAAAACCAAAAACAATGGAGATTACGATGGATTAAAGGTTTTTTCGAACGGATTAACCGCGAGAACAACAGGGAACAATTCAAAACAAGTTTTGTTTTGGTAACAATTAGAGGTTGTTCATTTGAATTGTTAAATTAACAAGCAACTGACAGACATATCACTGACCAACTTGTGACAAATATAAGACGCACTATCGGCAAATAAAAAACAGACAAGTTGCCCTTTAATATGCCATCATTTCAATGTTGAACACGCTCATCTATTTGTCTGTATTTCATTCTTTTCGGGGCAAACCTGGAACCATTCTCTGCGTGGGCAATCTACGGCCTCATCACTGATTGTTCCGTCTTTATTATCTCTATTAACTCAAACATGACTTTCATCCGGTTGTGACATCCCTCTAGATTGTTGTTGGCGCTGGCGAATTTGGTTTCGTGATGGCTGCTCATGTGTCAGCCATATTGTCCTTTCTGTCGATTTTCTTTAACATAGATCTGATACATTCTGTGTTCTGTGTTATAGCTATAATATTCATATGATTGCATCTGCTGTGAACGAAATTTATATTCTTAGCGCTAAATACGATTTTAATTGAAAATGTTCAGGGTAACATGAACTTTCCTCTACCATTGTTGTGTCTAAATGGGATAAGCCCCATGCGGAGAACACTAAAACCTCACGAATTGAGGGTTGTTTCTATAAAAGTCCGTTAACCAAGGACAATGTATAGTGGTAGTTTATTTATTTAATTAGGAAATATTGCAATGGAAAGTGAAGAATAATGAGACCCTACCAGCTTAAGAGTAGCACAGGCAAACAATCGTTTACTTATAGCTGGTCACATGACTTGGGATAAAGTTTGCTTTGATGAGTTCCTGTATTGATAGCAGATGAGGCGTGTTGATTTATTGTCCTGGATAACCCGACGTGGGACATTCTTTGGAATCTTAAGACATAAACAAATCTGCAGGGATGAATGTTTGTCTGAACTTTTAGTGCTAACGAAAACTTTGGTGTTCAATTTCCGGGACAGCACATCGTTTTTATCCTGCAACTCTACTAAGAATGCATTTGTAGGACATTTTTGATTCATTGCAATAATCAAGTTTATTCCATTCTAATATATAATATTAAGTTGAACACTGTCATCCTGGTGATGTTGTCACAATTGTCACGGGCAATTCGTCGTCATTTAAGTTAATACCATTGGGTGTGTGTATCCCCAAACAAACATAAGTAGGCGATAACTTTTAGGTTACTTCTATTTCGACTACTTTTATTTTTATCTTCAGAATTAATACTGTTTGGAAGAGATGCCAATGCACAGTAAATAAATTTCTCCATGTCCCTAAACCTACACGGATTACTCACAAGGGTGAAAAACTGCTTGTGGTGAACAGCAGTACCACGGTCACCTGGCTTGTAACTGTTTGGTTGCAAATAAAATACGTTATTAAAAATGAATGATTTTGTGTGTCTTGCAAAAGTGAAGTTTAACAGTATTTTCGTTATTTTGGGATAACACTAGAAGTAGAAGGCCGGGTGGCTGAGTGGTCTAGGTGGCTAACACTGGGGGTCGTGGGGTCCCTTACGAGTTTCAACCTACACAATTTTCTGAACTAGAATCGGTTCAAACTAAAAAAGTGTTCTCGCAAAATAACGAAAATACTGTTATTAAAAAAACAATTGTTTTTATCTTAATTATAAATTGTGTGACAAATAAACAATAAGTGAAGAAAGAAAAATATCAAACGGAGTCTTATGGATTTATTATCTTGTGTCATAACCTTTTGTAGTAATGTGTAGTATAACCTATAGATAGGGACAAATCAAAACATTTGGTGATATTTTATTCATTCTCTTATTTTTTATTTTTCTCGAATATATAAGCCAGGTGAACTAATAACTGACCAATACAGGGCATGGTATGACCAACCGATTGATCAGATCCAGTCATCCTGACCGCCTATCTATGATAATATTGAGCTGAAGTGACGTGTAAGGGAATATGTATATGTGACACCGTTCTTCTGGCCAAGTCGCCCTTCAATCGCCTGGATCACAATATCCTCCGACACGTGACGCAACTTACAACCTACGTCATTTTTGTAGTTAGTCAATTAACTAGAAGTTTATATGAAGATATATGTAGGATAACGTTGTGTGGTTCAGTCCTTTCACAAAATCTTCTGTATTGCACTAGTTAGATTTTAGTCGGTAATCGTCGTAAATCATCGTTAATTTTGCTTTGCACTTGGTTTGCTACATTCAGGATCGGTTCTAGCCGTTCTATACGCATATAAGTCGTTATGCTTAATTGTGTTATGCGTTCACCAATACCACTTTAAATCTAATTTCCTTATCATATTTCCTATATACATGTATGATGAATTAGTTCAACTATTTGATCCGATCGACTCGAAATACGTGACTGCTGAATAAAACAGTTTATTTCTGATATAAGCAAGACTATTCGTTACAACCCTCCACGAAATGCACTTTAACTGGACCCTTTGCTTGAGAAAAATCCCATGATTCTATGCGTCAGCTCGTTTCGAAGGGTAATGCAAGATGGAACCAATTTGTCGAGTTATAGTTAAATTTAAATCAAAAATTACTTCCACTGTCGTTTCCCTTGTCCCCCACAGCACCTTAAATGTATGTGTTTTTGGCTGCCTCCTTTGGATCAGCAACAATAATGCTATCACATGAGTCGTGAATATCTGGTCTCTGTCGTCTGAGATGGTTTGAGGCAGCAACACCTCAACCAAACAAGCTAATACATTTGTCATTGTACAGCAACAACAAGTTGATTTGTGTCCCGTGGATTCATGCATGTACTTGCCTATAATGATCATAAAGCCTAACGATAGTTTGTTCAAATATACATTGAATATAATTAGTTTATGGAGGCGTCTGTTAAACGTGTTAAACAATTTGAGATTTTGTTGAGTAACCGAAGTCAGACGACTGGCAACAATTATCGTTGAACATTTTAATTTGACACCTTGGTGTTCAAGTCACACGATTATTGATTGTCATGAACTTTCAAGCAGTACAATTTATTCTCATTAGCATGATGTGTCAGTAACGGTTGAACCCCATTTGGCTTTCTGAACTCCAGACTACGCATTGCATCATGGATGCAGGACTTATAAGAATAACACTCTCGAAGGCGTGCTAAACGATAAACGGAATTCTGAAAAGAAAATTGATTGTCACACCAAGCAGCTTCCTGTGGGATTTCTCAGAATGATTACAAAGTGATTTTTGTCACCACCGTCTCCAAGGTGGAAACCCAATACCCAGTTTAGCCACGTATAGGTGCTTTGATTGCTAGGGAATATTCTTGATTAAGTTCTGAGCAGCCCTTCCATTGTATTTGTCACGATAAGTGACACATACTAGTCCGAACTGACTGCATAACACCAATGAGTGATAAAATCGGCTTTCCAAAATTCATTAAAATGTGAGACCCGTATTACATAAAAAAGAAACGCATTTTCCCAAATCTTCTTCTCCAATGTAACAACATGACAATTCAGAGGATTGATTGTCAACAGACCTACCCAAACAACAAACGAGCAAAGAGCCGTCCTTTTCAGGCGAAGGATCACACATACTCCTTCCGGACAACAGGTTGCTACATTGTAAAAGGAAACAGTGTTTCAATGATATTCTATTAATATATTGGGAATATTGTCGTCGGCGATTTCCTGTATAGTACATATATATTAACCTTTTCTTTAATATATGAGGGTTAACGCCAAAGCTACTACCAATACTGTAATACCAAATTTTGAGGAATTTTCCCAAAGGTTTTAAGGTAAACAAAGAATGTATTTTGAATAAATCTGTGTTCAAAGTAAGTTGCACATTATATTCCTGTCGAAGTATGCAATACCTCTATGGTGCTTTACTGTAGTAAATATTTGTTAAGTGTTCCATTAATATCTTAGTGAAGCCTACATACTATTTGTCCACAGAACTTAGTTATGTTGGGTGATAGTCTCAGAGACAACTGCATCATGAATATTTTGAACCGTGACAGTATATCGTTAACCTCTTAGATTTATTTGGATGTCATATGTGGATGCCGTTGACACCAACCGGAAGTGTCCGCTAAACCTGTTAAGCTATTTCTCAGTTTTATTAAGGAAAAGAATGATGCGTTCAGACGATCATAATCTATTCCCATATGATTTCTTATAAATATGATTGATTCTTGACACCCTGAGGTTCTCGAGATTCGTTCAATATTTCCAATAAATCTGTCCAGTGCGTCTGTGAAGCACACAAACAGAAGACTGTTGTCAGGATGTGCCAAACAATTTTGAGGACGGTGTAACGATCACTTACTTCTGCAAGACGTGTTTATCATTATAAGAATGGTGAAAATATCATTCATTGTGTTCAAGCGATGATTGACGAATCCTGTTTCACTCCAGCATTGGCGTTTTGATTCAGAGCTCCGATTTAATTAAATATCAGCGAATAGTTCTTTATGTTTAACACGAACTGCAAACATTTATGGCACTCAGATCACCACACACATATATACTGTTAACCCAGAAAAGTTGAAAAAACATAACGGAACGCATATAGTACTGTAATTGTTAGGTAGGTTTGTAATCTGGACGAATAACTTAAGATTTAGAAAAGCATAGATGTAGGCCCTAGATATTATATTAAAAATATTATTTTGTTGCTATTATCCGTCTTGTTTGTTTGTAACATTGTAGACTGACAGTGATTCTAGCTTGTGTTCTAACTTTTTAACAAGAAACTGTCCGCTTGTATTATAGCTTAAACGGAAAGACAACTGTTTTTGGACCTAAACGTATTATTATGGTATATTTTATGACAAACATCTGTGTTGCACTTGCATTAGAGTAAGCATAGCCGTTATTTAATTTATTCAACAGGCGGTCTGACGTCATTGTTCGAAAAGACGTTCGGTCACCAGTGTGTTCGTTTGCTTTGGAACTCATCTGTAATATCACGGTGTATTCACAAGCTTGGCCATCCAAGCTCAATGTCAATTTGTTGTATATAAAATGAAACTAACAAGTTTAGATAGAAAAACGGTTGTCTTCCTCTAAAATAGCAGGCCCTTACTTTACGAAGGTCACATAATCGCGTATCACAGCTGTCAGCCTATAACATAACTAAGGTATTCAGAAGAGCGTAGAGTAGCTTGGCTATTGATGTTAAATTACATCCTTAACCAGCACAAAATGACGTCTTACGTTGTAAGATCTAAACATCTCCCCACAGATGATGTAATATAGTTTCGAAATGTTTGTCAATCACTTATGATTCTAACGAAATATTCACGAACTGCCGAGAAATTTGAAACAAGTGGACTGTTCATGAAAGTTGTCGGCAGCATATTGTATATGTTGAGAAAAAGAGCCCTTAATGTTAATTAAAAACAGTCGATGTTGTTAGGTTTAGTGCATACGCTGGTGTATATATGCTTGTGCATTGGTGATGATAGTGGGATTCAATCTAGGCAATGTAAAGGTAGTAAAGTGTACAAACCACAATCATTTTTCAGCTATACGAACAATGTTTTTGTATATATATATATGTGTCTTCGATTTTTTTCAAGGTATTCCGTTGGTACTTTACTGTCGTTTTCCATTAATATGTTAGGTAACGTGTTTCTCAGTGTGCGTTGATTGAACAACAGGAATGTATATAACATAAACTTGCAACATGACCCTGTAATTTAATAACATAAGCCAAGCAGTTATTAATCCACATAGTACGTTGCGTTTGGTGTTATTGTTTGAGACAACAGCATCATGAACATTTTCAACTGTGACAGCACATCTTTAACTCTTAACAGTGATTTGGATATCGTCTGTGCATGCTGTTAAAACCAATCAGAAGAGTCCGCTTAACCTGTTAAACTATTTCCTAGTTTTATTAAATAAACGATCAGAATCAATTCCAGAGGGATTTCATATAATTATGCTTGTTTTGATTTTGACACCCTAACATTCGGGAGACATCCAATAAGTCTGCCCAGTGCCTCTGTGAAGCACAAACACAGACATGTGTTGTCCGGATGTGTCAAGAAATTTGAAAGAAGGTGTTACGAGCACTGAGCTGCCAGAAAACGCGTTGAATGAGTAAAAGCGAAAAGAAAATTGATTCTATGTCCTAGTGACGGTTAACTCTTACATTGACGTTTTTATTCAGAGTTCAGATTTAATTAAATATCTGGGTGTCTTTTTATTGCGTTCATCACAAACGGCAAATAATTATGTACATCACATATCGACAGTCTTAAACGTGCTGATGAAGACCCGTTTATTTCCCAAGGACATACACGTGGGTAATAAAAAAAATTCCGCAAACCTTAAAAACATATCTTAGTTAAGGAAAGTATTATGTTATTTATAATTGTATTCAAAAGTTAATTTCCTTCCTCAACTCGTTATTACCCATCGTAACATATCAAATCTTTGAGGTATCATTTGGAAGTATGAAATATATTTGAAGACCACAGGGGGGAAAGACTGTAGTCACACAAAAGCGATTTACAGAAAAACAGACCCGTGAGGGAGCGGGTGGCCATGGCCTGCAGAATACTCCCTTGGCTTCCTCTGTCGATCGTAAGAGGCGAGAAAAGAGGTTGCTTTCTGTTGTCCTGGTGTTCGCAGAGCTCATAACTAAGGGGGTAATGGCGATATTCACATTTTGTGACTATAGTCGTTTTACCGGGTGGTCTTTATTTGTAACTTGAAGCGAGGGACAAATCCTTTGGGATTAAAGATGTGGTTGGCCCTTATTTACCAATATGGTTTTGAATTCAAAGCAATGAAATCAAATTATAGTAAACAAGGATAATGTGTTGGAAGATGTCTAAGGCTACGTTTACTTTCCACACTAATGAATAAGTACTAAACCTTTCCATATATGTTGGACTATTGATGCTAATAACACTATTACAAGCCGTGTTAACTGATAACCTGCGTTGGAAATATAAAATTGATTCTGTGTCCAATCGACGCAAGCTACTTCCTGTGATATTTCTCAAGATGATAACCAATTGGTTTTTGACACCGCTGTCTCCAAGGGGAAAATAATACCCAGTTCAGTCTCGCATTGGTGTTTAGATTAGTGGTACGAGTTTTGAGCAGTCGTCCTATTCTGTTTGCCACAAACAAAAGCACGCGACACGAACCTTATTATACAGAACACTAAACAGTTAACATTTATAAAATTCTGCAAATGGTAAAACGATGCTTTAGTTGCTTAAGTAATATGGTCCTTTAGTAATCCTGAGTTAAATATGTTTGGTCTTTAGTAATTCTGAGTTAAATATGTTTTGGTCTTTAGTAATTCTGAGTTAAATATGTTTTGGTCTTTAGTAATCCTGAGTTAAATATGTTTTGATATTTAGTAATCCTGAGTTAAATATGTTTTGGTCTTTAGTAATCCTGAGTTAAATATGTTCTGGTCTTTAGTAATTCTGAGTTAAATATGTTTTGGTCTTTAGTAATTCTGAGTTAAATATATTTTGGTCTTTAGTAATCCTGAGTTAAACATGTTTTGGTCTTTAGTAATCCTGAGTTAAATATGTTTTGGAAATAAAAATATCACGGAAATTCTGTAGTTTGTAGACCAAAGAAATACTCCAAGCATGAATACGATATCAATAATAACATATTGGTCTCAAGACACCCCGATTTTCATTGGAGAAATTCAAACTTTTGCATTTCAGATGGATTTTGATAACACTCAAAATTAATAGGAAATTTTATTACTTAGTGATACATGCAGGTTTAGCGTTTCTCTTTTTTGTAAAGATGACACTGAATTGTGGCTTCATTCATGAGTTGGGCTGACACCCACATGTTAGTAAAATAAACATAAGTACCGTGAACAAAATCTATAAATACATATAACGTTCAATTAAGCAAATTCCTCCTTTCACATATTTCCCTTTTACCCGTAAATTGGTGACTTATACAAAAACAGCCCAGATTCAATGTTTTACTCACAGATAACCGTGCTGGGCAAAGATCTAGGTACCGTCATTATATAACACATGCTATACGTATATTACGGTACAGTTTTATAAGCTTAGCTTTTCCAATTAAGAAGGCTGCCCCTACATCGTCGTTTTAACCATTGAAGAGAGTGTTTTTGGGTTGCTTCATATATTATATACTCGACTGTCAGACTGCCTCGGGGTCACTGTTTAAAAATCGATTTGTCAAATGTCTGTCATCAAATCGGCGAGAGTAGGCCTGATTTGCTGGTTTATACCGCCTGTAGACATCGGGAATAGGAAAGAGTTGCCGATTACACTATTTTGTGAACAACCATTAGATGCCAGTTTTTACGTTCGAAAACACCTGTGTTATCATGAACAATTTTTTTATATAAGTTTAACAGTATTTTCGTTTTCGCTGAAAAACCTTATATTTTTTGTGGAAGGCCGGGTGGCTGAGTGGTCTAGGTGGCCGGCATTTACTGTTGGTGATTCTGTGCCCAACTTTGAGGGTCGTTGGTCCGATTCCCGGGCGGTTTTCAACCTGCAAAATTTTCTGAACTAGCAAATGTTCAAACTAAGATACGAAATGATGTGTACTAAATATTTTACATAGATATAGGACTTAGGCTTTGAGAATAAAACTGACATAAACCGGGTTATATAATTACCCGACTTGGGGAAAACAAAATTGATTTCGTGTCCAAGCGACGTTAGCCACTTCCTGTGGGATTTGGCAAGATGATTACAAATGGATTTTTGACACAGTCGTCTCCAAGGTGGAAACAGTGGAAACACAATACCAGATTCAGTCAGGCATTGGTGTTTAGATTCCTGCTATGAGTTTTGAGTCTTGCCATTGTGTTGCTCACGAACAACAGCACATAGTGACACGAACCTTAATAATCTGAACACTAAACACTCAACATTTCTAACCTTGTATACAAATGGTATAACGATAAAAATAGTTGATTTAGTAATAAGGTCCTTTAGTAATGCTGAGTTCAATATGTTTTGGTACTACAAATATCACAGAGATTTTATAGAGCCGAGAAATCCTCTTGAGCATGAATACGATAGAAACAACATTTTATCTTAGACATCATGATGTTCACAGAAATACAAACTTTTGTTATCGTTTTGCCATATCTGGCATATGACCGCTATTATTCACTTCCGTTTTGTCACCCTCGAATATAGTTCTTAGTAAAGATGGTGTGTAGTCTTGTTTTATTTTTTCTGGCCCTGCGAATTTGTTTTTTGTGGAGTATTTGGTATGGATGTGGAGTGGAGGTTTCTGGTTAGGGTAAAATTATAGCCTAATTGGGTCACATTTGGTGTATTTATCACCATTTGATGGAGGGGTGATTGGGATGTTGTTTACATTCTGAGCCGGCTTGACAACACCTCTCCCCGTCCAGGCCCTTAAGTCAAATTTTTTGACGGTCACCAAATGTCCAGACTTGAACTGGACACTCCCAATGGACCGATTAAAGTATGTGCCAGGGGTTTTTGCTCAACGAAAGTTTAGGAGGGAGCTGTGGGACCAAACGTTAACATTGCGGCTTATGGCAAATTAATGGTGGTCTTGGGCCATCTCTGGTTCTTGCGATCGCACTGAACTGCGATATCATTCATCAGCCCGGCTCACTATTGAAAAAGCTCAATAACAAAGAAATTCGTTTCAAAATCCGGTTAGGAACTCTGAATAGCGGATCTCCTATGAGCCGCTCACATGTTCGAGTCCCCTTCTCCATTCCAGCAAGGTATATCAGGGATTTCCATAAAGTGACTAGGCCAATCACAGATGTGGGCTTTATACGGTTTCTTATCAGTTTTCCACCATAGTTAAGTAAAGCAGAGTGAATATGACATTGAATTCGATACAAAGAAACATTATACTTATGTAAAAGAAAACATGCTAAACAGCAACCATCAAAAGAATATCATTTGCAGACTATATTTTGATTTATTTGTTATAAACTCTTGCCAGTTGTGATAATCAATGTTATGTGTAGCCCAACTTCTCTACCAACAGATTAATTCAGATAACAAATATCCAGATACAAGTAGGCCTATAGAAAGTGTATGCTACATAGATACCCTATAAGTTCTATAAGTTGGGACACTCTAATTTTGGGACAGGCCACAGAAATAACATGTAAGACCATCTGTGGTAAAGCCTTTTTCTCTGTCCCAACTGCTAGAAGTTATAGGGTAATTAAAGTAAGTTACAGTAAGGAAGTAAATACATAATAAACGTTGGAAGGCTGATTTAAAACTTTTAACTGAACCAATTGGTGGAGGAGATGGACAAACTTCAACAGAGCTGCGCAGCCTGCACTACACACAAGGTTGAAATTCATTATGTGGCAATGTGCAGACTAATTTTTAAAATACTGCTAACAACCAGACAATTGTGAACCTCTAAGATGTGGCATTGTGCATATTATTTCACACACCCTTGCGAAATAGCATCTATGGAACTATGCATTTTAACTGAAACATGGTGCAATGAAACATCCAGTGTGCAAAATTACAGTTAAAGACACCATAACAAATCAAATCAACTTTGCAATGCCCCTTATTCCAGAGAGTATCAAGACACAGCAAGCACAACAGATTTCGAAGATGCGATAAATTTTGTCAAATAGAAATCATTTCAACTTGGATATATTGACATTTGACAGGATCACCCAAATCACATTTTTTAATTTTATTTGTACACAAATTCAAAATAAAGTGTGAACATTTCATCACACATGAATTTCCATTGCCTGTTCTTGAAACGCATCATGAATTGCTTTCAGAAAAATACATCTGTCATCTGCCCAATCTGTAATGTCAGCCTGAAAAGATAAAAATTGCAATCTCAGTGTTTGTCTCTTGATCATGAATATGAAAGATTTTCTATTTATCATGTAGACACAAAGCGCATTTGTAGGCAGCATACCTGTGATTTATTTTGATTTAAAATGTTTACACCTATTGTTTTTCTTCTAAAAGACGAAATGTTCTGAAAGATGCAAGTCACCACTCATCCAGGGCGAACCGTTTCTCTGTTTATTAGTCTGGTCATATTTTTAGCTTATCAACAAGAATATGTTGAAGAGCTGATGTAATCATATCACAAGGCATTTAATACTGCTTTGGCTGTCAGTTCTTCTTTCTGCTAGGCGGTTAGTTATAATAAAAGTAAAGGGAATATTATGGTAAGAAATGAAGGGATTTTCTTTTTTTGCTTTTTAGCAAAGCCTCCACATGGATTTGGCACTATTATACATTCTGTGCTAACAGTCTTGTTTCACAGTGGATTCTCTCTTGGGTACAATAATAAAGAGTATTTTTAATATTAATTAAGCATATTTATTTATTTATTAAGTAAGGTGAAACACGAAAATAAATTAACAGAATTTTCAATAAAGCCAGGTCTTCCTTTCACATATTTACTTTTACAGGTAAATTGGTGATTGTTACAAAAACAGCCCAGATTCAATGTTTTACTCTCAGATAACCGTGCTAGGCAAAGATTCACGTGTCGTCATTATATAACACATGCTATACGTATATTACAGCACAATTTTATAAGCTTAGCTTTTCAGATTACAGAGGCGCCCCTACATCGTCGCTTTAACAATTGAGAAGAGTGTTTGGTGTATAGCCTCGTACATTATACACCCGAGTGTCAGACCATTTGCAATTAAATGAAATCACTGCATCCTGAGGATTTTGAACCGTGACAAAAACCGGATCCAATCTTTAAGCCCTGAAATTAATCTGACTGTCATTTGTGGATGCTGTTATAGCTAATCGAAAGAGACCGCTCTATCTTTAAAACTATTTCTCAGTTTTATTAAATAATCGAATGGTGCGTTCCGATGACCAGATTTCTTATGAATATGCTTGTTTGATTTTGACCCCTTAAAGCTCGCGAGACTCATTCCGGATATCCAATAAGTCTGCCCAGTGAGTCTGGGAAGCACAAACACAGAAGGGTGTTGTCAGGAAGTGACACTGGATATGGAGGACGGTGTTACGAGCACTGAACTGCCACAGGACGTTTTACATCGTTAAAAGAATGGTGGAAGAAAATTAATTCCATGTCTTTAAGTGACGGTTGACGAAGCCCATTTATTTAGAGTTTTGATTTAATGAAATTCCTGCGATTCTTTGTATTGCATTCACCACCAACGGCAAACATGACATATCGACAGTCTTGATAGTGATGATGTAGACCTTCAGGCGCATATACGTGTGTATTAAAAAGAAATCATCAAAACTAAAAAACATACCTTTAGTATAACGCTATTAATAAACGGCCTCAATAATTTCTTTGCTCTCAACCTACTAAACCTTGGAAGGTGTCAATTAAAAGTGTAAAACAACATATGTATTTTAGAGTAAAGGACGAATCCTTTGGTATTACCCGATTACAGATCTGTTGGGGCTTGATTTACCAATATGGTAATTAATATCAAACAATGCAATGAAATTATAATGAACAATGAGAATGTAAGAGAAAATGTTTAATCCTAAGTTACTCTAGATACGAAAGAATGTGTACTAAATATTTTACATAGATATAGGATTTAGGCTATGAGAATAAAACTGTCGCAAGCTGTGTTCAATAATTATAGGACTTGGGACAATAAAATTGATTTGGCGTCCAAGCGACGTTAGCCACTTCCTGTGGGATTTGGCAAGATGATTACCAACTGATTTTTGACACAGTCGTCTCCAAGGTGGAAACACAATACCAGATTCTGTCTGGTATTGGTGTTTAGATTCCTGCCAGGAGTTTGAGTCTTGTCATTGTGTTTGTGACGAACAACAGCACATTGTGACACGAACCTTATTATACAGAACACTAAACCGTCAACATTTCTAAAATTCTACAAATGGTAAAATGATGCTTTAGTAATCCTGAGTCGAAAATGTTTTGGTACTACACATATCATTGAGATTCTATATTTTATAGACCAAAGAAATACCTTTGAGCATGAATACGATAGGAATAATAAGATATTATCTTAGACATCCTGATGTTCACAGAAATACAAACTTTTGATATAGTTTTGCCATATCTAGTTCATAGCTAGTTCACATATAAAGTATTTCGAAGAGCGCAGCGTTATATAACATGTAAGAGGGACGTACATTTTTGGGGTTTATTGTTCTTTTCTATTTATGTTTGCTGAGGATTTTGCACCAACAAAAGAAACGGTCAGATAACCATATGATTGTCATCTAGTCACATGAGCGATGAGAAACACAGTAGGTGTTACTGGCGTCAATAATGAACAACATATACAACTTTAACATAACAAAACTGCTATAATACTAATAATTTATTACAAACTGTACATACACTTACGTTTGAATGTCACAGTATATGCTGATAATAAATCATTCTTTTCTAACTTAGCTGCTTAACGATCGTTTTACTTTCTACAACATATAAATTTTGTATACATTTATCTATCAATATGACAGGCGATGGATTTCGAAAAATGTGGTAGTCAAGATGGGAACACGTTTATTTTTCTCTACATACAAGGCCCAGATAATTCAATTACTGACTTAAATTGCAGTAAAATAGAGTGGCTTGTCTGTGGAAACAGACAATAATTTGGCTAATCAGGTAAGTTCAGGATTATAATAAAAATCTTACCACTTCAGATTCTTCAAGAACAAATTGCGGTCGGATGCTGAATCCACTAATTTGATTTGGTTAACACAGTTAAATACCGTAAGAAATGAATACTAATTGCATTTGATTGCTGTTGTCAGAACTAATTGTTCTACCCAACTAACCAAGTTACAAAGCGTCTGTGTTTATTTTTGTAAATTGGATAAAATATCCCTTGTAAATAGTAAAGGCCATTTTGGACACGAAATAAACAATGTTTGTAGACTTGTGGGTATTGTTTACGAATTGCTGTTGGAGAAGTATTTGTCAAACAAGGGGAATTTCTTAGAACTATGGTTCTCCCAGTCTACATTACAATGGCACACACTATTTTCGTTAACGGACGGATGATCATGTGTTATAATGTTGTCTAACCAGACTGGTGATACACAAACAAGTACCCAAAATGCATCCGAATAAAGCGTATACCACAAAGTAATCGTTTTAAAATGTCTACATATACAAAAGGATAGGTCTTGCCAGTCTACATGTCATTTTGTGATATACACTTCATTCTGATGTATTTTGGGCACTTTTGCATTGCAAATATTATTATATGTATCTGATGTTAGGTAATATAATATGTATAGCTTGTGTTCCGATGCTGAGCACTCAACGTTAAGCGCCCACAAGCAACGGAATGCAAATACACTCAAAATAGATAAGTTATTACCAAAGTAGTTTAACTTTGTTGGGGAACTACAGTGGAGATGTTATATTTAGGATATATGGTTCCTAATATTTGTATTTATTACACTCTTATTGGACGATACACAAAACCGCTTAAAGATAATATCAAAAGAACGTTTTCTAAGATGATTATTTTGTATCCTCGATCTGCAATGTTTTAAAAGTGTTGATAATACTGTCGTTGATAAAGACGATTTTTCAGAAAATACGCGGCATAGTTTGTTATAGAAGATTTACATATTGTAGAATATACCAATACGGCGAATAAACACGCTTTTCAATGCTGGAAAATAACCACTAAAATATCAGAGAATGCCATAACTTTCAAACTATTAAAAATTTTCCGTGGTTTATTATTCTGCTGGCCATCCGCAGTGAGTTAATGGAGACCTTTACAGCAACATATGCTTTTTTTCATATTTCAGGCGTTTTAAAATGTCTTAAAGCCATTGGAATACCTATCCAGTGAATACCAGATACGCGCAAAAACACTCCCCAAACATCACCATTTGTCGAATTTGACATAACTACTACATCGATTTTTTTTAATAGCATACGTGTAATGTAGTAATGCTAGCTAAGAGATTGATCATCCACATAATCAAATTGTGATATGTGGTATATATAATCTTAAATATAGTAAACTGCGACCACGCATCGAAACTTGTAGTCATATGTAAATGCTGCTAAAACTTATCCGACTAGCACAAACACAGACTGACTGTTGAGGAGCTAAGAACTGCTATGAGACGTGTAAAATGATTATCCGAAAGCTGGACAGAAATGTTTTTGGTAGAATTATTGCATTTATTGTTAATAAGCAAGCGTTAACATCACATTGCATGACCATGTGACATACAGTAAAGATACCGGTTTGATAACGAAAACTGTTGATTAATCAACAAATTTGTTCCGGCTATCTCAACCATTCCCATGTTGTTTCTTATAAAATCTGATAGATTTTGGGCACCCTGGTGTTCACGGAATTTGAACAAGTGCTCAAGGCCCCAAGTTAGAATTGTTATAATAGTTGTTAAATGATGTTCATAAGCGAAAATATACACCACAGTGCATAGTCCAGTAATATACATGTAAGTTATCATATTGTGCAAACGCCATTGTTTTAATCCTACCTAGTTGGTACATTCTTGGAAACCAACTGCACGCGAACAGTGCCGACTGGGAACAAATATGGTACATATTTTAATTTTTATATTAATCACAATATATGTCCTACGCAGAAAAAAGTGTGCCTATAACGGTTGTACCTTTTTGAAAATATAGGAATAAAATTACATAATAATTTAATAAAAATAAATGCCACTCAAAGAAGTTATGATATTTTTTGTTGTCTGATAAAAATTATTGCTTGGGGTAATTTACGCTTAATTCATCAATTTATCAAAAAAATATCCGCATTAACCCTGTAATCCTGCTACATAATTCCATGTTAAATAATTGCTGGAAAATTTAGACGCGTCGACACCATTAAAATGCTATATATCCTTGCCATAAAGCATATTATTGAATTACTGGACGATTTTATCAATGCCTTTGGAAGACTGCAAATAAATGATCTCAATATGCGAGGGAATTTTACTGTTTGAGACAAAATGCGTAATTAAATGAAGGACTTTCGTTCGAAACTACCCACCATAAACAGTCCCACGTGGATTATTGCGAAACACTTTTCAATGGCTGTCAGGTCAATAAATGGGGATCACAAAGTTATAGAAACAATGTATGGAGCCAAAAACAACACTATTTAAACAGGACATAATTGTTTACAAGAGAGTCAACTACTTCGGATATCGTTGTTGCGTGACCTTTTTAACATGTTAAATTCATATATTTGAAACCGAACAGACTGACTACCGAAGTTCGTCTTTCGTTTTGTCTACCGCGGAAACGCCAGTATCTCTATGGTCGATTTGAAATAAACAGCCGGTTGAAAATATAAATTGCAGGTTGAGTCGATGCAATTAATCCTGTGCTCCTGAATACAGTTAAACTTCATCTGTAATAAGACGCGAGCAAGGTTTTAACAAATGTCCGGAGTGTAACGTGGTTTTTTAAAGCTTTGAAATACAACCTATTGATTTGACACGGTTGAACTAAACATCCAAGCTCTTATTATTAAATACAATTGAACTCGGAACTAAAAAATCTATTCACTTTAAAAAAATCACGAGCTGAGTGATCTTACAGTAATAAACGTGAATGAGTTCGATAATCTTTTTCTCATAATGGCATATTTGAGAGATTTCCAATTTTCAGCAATTATTTCCAACTCTCAAAATCCTTTCCTTTTTTTTTTTGCATATTCGCTGTTTGTCATTTTGCCAATGGCATTTAGTTAATCGAATGTAACTTATCAAAATATTACAAAAAGACCAGGAATCTTTCCAGAAACAAAACCCACCATAGCTATGCAACATGAAGCTTACTAGCCGTTAGAAATAGTAGAATGATACCATGATTCAGCACTTTATCTACCAATATTTAAAATGGCGTGGCATTACCCTGACTTAAACCATCTTGTTGTCTGTCCTTGAACACTTTTGGGTTAGACCGGAAAACAAAACGACCACTCGACGTCCATTTTCATGTCAAAATCTATCATTTCTCAACAGTACCACATTTGCTTAAAAATGTCTTCAAAAGTAATCAAGTCATGTGGATTCAACGTTATCTAGTACTCAGAGTCAGGCCTTATTTTAAAGTTTTGGTAGAGCTGATCCTCGTATCTGTATATACTGTATGGTCTTTATTAGATACGTATGCGCATCTAAACCCACCATAGCTCAAAGTATGCCTTTTATTTGGACAACGTTCCTCCAACAGCTTATATAGGTTACTGTTTTTGTGCAAAGTTTTGTGTTTCAAACTCTAGTTTTTATATTTACCATATATGTGAAGAGATGAAGCAACTGTGTCAGCTTTTCTATGTCCTTGGCAGTTTAGATCGTGATTCTTATTTCCTAACAAAATACTTCCTTCTAATTAAAATCTAAGTTTTGGTATCTCTATATATACTGTATGGCCTACATTAGACACGTATTCGCATCTTAACCCACCATAGCTTCCTCTCAAAGTATGCCCTTTTTTGGACAACGTTCCTCCAACAGCTTATATAGGGTTACTGTTTGTGTGCATAGTTTCGTGTTTCAAACATTTGATTGTATATTTTAGATTTTAATTTGAAGGAAGTTTTTTCTGAGGAAATCAGAATCAAAAAATGCATTGCTGTGGAATGGAACACCTGGCATAGTTGTTTTACCTCTTCAAATATAGCAAATGCTTTCTGTGACATGTAAATCGTTCCGGTAAGACAGCAAAATAGACGCACTGGAAATGTTGATACGGGTTTTGGAAATTCCTGGTCGTGAATCGGGAAGAATCGGCTAGAAAAGTATGGCGTCATCTCACCCCAGTCGGGCTTACCCGGGGAAGGCGCGTGAGAGCAGCCCTAATAAGATACGATGCATATGGATATTTTGCATAATACTAGTCCGTCTGACCGTTGGCCATTCAGCGATGACTGTTTTATGATATCACTTGTGTAGTTTTCTTGATTAAAACTGTGACTGAGAACGTAGATATATTTTATCTTGGAAATATTAAATGCAGACAATTCAGACAAAAAATTGATTCAGAAAAGAAACTGTGTTGCTGTAAACCTAGGATTTTGCACCGGAGCTGCTCGGTCCTAAGGTGGTGTGTATACAGAATTTCTACTGGTCATGAGTTGCCATCTTACGTTGTATTCAATACAAAGTCCATATACTTGCGTGATATTGCAACATTGTCATACACTGTAATCACAGCTTTAACCCCCGATGCAGCAATCAATAACAAGTATGTATTTTCGTTATTTTGGAATAACACTTTCTTAGTTAGAACATATACCTGTTCAGATTGAGACCCGTCCGGGAATCGAACCCACGACCCTCAGAGTTAGGCACCGAATCGCCAGCAGTAAATGCAGGCTA
>JAVFBW010192883.1:0-10226 GCA_034783835.1 Mopalia ciliata
CAAATTGTACTCCATTTTGTTAAAAACAATATCACCTAATTAGCATAATTGTTATTTACAATATTCCATATCATTTTAATAATGTCTTCCTTTCCAATTGAGCAAGTTGTGTATCAAATTTCAGGAAAAATTCCCTTAGTACATTTAATTATAGAAGCTTTTACATGGCTGACGCCGACGCAGCCGACGTCGGCGCCAGGGGTTTGACGTAAATTCCCCTTATTTCGTTCAGGGCAACATGAATCACCGTTCTGCCTTCAATCAATTTTCATAGATTTTGAAATCGCAGAAATCCCCCAGGGGATTGTAAGAGCCACATCGTGTCACTCTTTTATATACTTGATAATCTGATTGTCAACAGGCAGACTCAAACCATTGGACGGTGCATCGGGGTAAGATTTGTAAGTTGACACGCTAACCACTAAATCACGGCGGTGGGCAATACTTTCCTTAAAGGTTTGTGAAGGACAAAAACAATAACATAGGTATTCATAGGTTAAAGGAATACTTTATAATGCAAAATATCTAGGCTGAAGCTTATTTAAGGGTCATGTTGATTCAAAATGTTGATAGAGACACATTTTGGACATTAAACTGCATTACATTAGCATTTCAATAGTCGGACTAGGAGAATCAGCATGATGATGGAAATAGCTTTTTACAGAGCTACTGTACATACGCTGTACAAAATTCTATTTAACATTGGGCTGGTTTACATACGTCAGATAAAGGGTTGAGTTCTATGAAATTTAATTCAGCTTAGTTTTCTGTTGACAGATGGTTATTTGAGTAAAAAGTGCGATTTGTTTGAAAATTTAATACACGTGTGTAGATCTCTCACTTCTGAAGGAAAATACGTTACAAGAGGTCTTGAATAAAAACTGACAGAGAAGAGGAGAAAACGGAGGGATTTTCTTTACCCCCCATAACACCAATAAATCTTCTAACGTTCTGGATAATCTCCAAAGACAAGTGTTGAAAAAAAGATCTCAATCCTAAGCTGTTGTTGGTAACCTCTAGACATCTCGGGAGAAGGCAATGACAATGTGATATAAATACTCATGCATCCTGTCCGTATAAGAGGGCGTAAAATCCCGTGTTAAATCGTGCATGAGACAAACTGTCAGTAGTGACAAACTGCACACAGTGCTACATTTATTTTGTAAACTTACACGACTGTCGGTCCTGAAAGTCGAAGTTTCGACAAAACCACGATTGATTTGATTCCCAATTATGAGAAAGAGCACAGTCCTGAGTTGAATTAAGATGTCGAATAGACTTACAAGTTGTAGTTTCTGTTTGTTTGTACATGTACATCCTGGTATTGCATATACGAACAGGATGAAAATATATTGTCAGCTTTTGTTCGTTATAATTCAAATAATAGCCCCCCATCCCACACTGATCGTGCCGTAGCTTTAGCGAAGCCTATAAACTCGCGTGTAATGCTCCGAATAAAGCCAAACACAAATATTAACCTTTGTACACGTCACACATGCTACATTCCTTCTCTCTGTCTCAAATGTGTTTTATCAGAACTGGCTAAAAATATATATATATATTTAAACCTTTACGAATCTCCGACTTCCGAATACGGACGTTTTTTGTAGAATTTACCAGTTATTTAATTCTATACTGGATTAACTCCAATTCATTAACCGGTCAAATTACATTTTTATCGATAAATATTCACAGTGAGAAAATGTGTATGACAATAAATTAATAACAGGTTTTGTAATATCAAGTACCGTCTAACTTTTCAATTCAGACTGCAAGTTTGGGGTTAACCCGCACCATCATTATCATACCAGGAAGTAACGAGCCAGAGCGCTACTTTTAGCCATTCTAAAATATAATCAATTCTACTTCCTACGTCGAGACATAGATACACACGGTCCATGCTGTTTTGCACTTCTTTTATTTGCTGGGCTGTGGCTGATAGGTCGCCCCAAATATTGGAGGAAATTAATGCGCGATGGACTGGCACGGCGTACGAGAGTTGTCTTAGTCTCGTCCACTATAGAAACTCTCGCGAGAATACGATAGTACTTTTAGCCACAGTTACGAAAAAATAAAGCAATTTAAAAAATTAAAAATCTATAATGTGGGTCAACATAATATGGAACAATTGTTTTATTTACGACTAGATGAATTTGTGTCGCATCTTTAAAATAAGAATTGCCTTGATCTACAGCTGAAGGACACCAGAACATAGTTCCGGTGTATTTGGCGACGACCACAACTAGCGGCCCCGAATATCATCACAACAGTCAATTTAGTCCTGAATTATGACCAAGCGGTCTATACGTACATCGTGGAGGTAAGACGGCGATGGTTTTAATCAAGGGATTCAATCCTGTCCGAACGATATTTTGAAGGCTACGCGGTGCCTTATAGGGGACACAATTATTTTTTGGATTTACAATTATTATTTTTTTAATTTCTTCTTAAGTAGAAATATTTTCACTTCGGTAGATATAGTTTCTACTTGAGTTGAAATATTTTAATAAAACGTTGAAATTATTTCTACTCAAATTTAAATATTACAACTTGAGTAGATATTTCAAGTCGGGTTAAAATATTTCTACTTGAGTAAATATTAATTCAACTCAAGTTAAAATATTCCTACTTAAGTAGAAATAATTTTGAACTCGAGTTAAAATATTTTTACTTGAGTAGATATAAACAAAATACGAAACAAAGTAAACAACAAAACATCCATGGACTTACTTTGTCACAACTCTGCCGTTTGGCCATCTTCTTCAATTTCAGCCAAGCGGCTGAACGATGCCCCGTCCAAAACTACCCGGGACGATAAATTAAAGGTAAGCGATCAACTTAAGTTGACATATTTTAACTTGAGTTGAAATAATTTCCACTGCGGTAAAAATATTTTAACTTGAGTCGAAATTATTTTCACTGCAGGGAAAATATTTTAACTCTAGTAGAAATCTTTTCTACTTAAGTAGAAATATTGTAACTCGTGTAGAAATTATTTTCGCTGAGGTGGAAATGTTTCTACTTAAGTAGAAATTAACCAAAAAATAATTGTAAATTAAAGAAAACTAACCGTGTCCCTTATAAGCCACCGTAGAAGGCTGTTGATATAGAAAAAAGTTGAGCTGGCAAATACATAAAGACTAAGAGTAAGTCAATTTGAGTAATATTACTTTACTCGCTGGATTACATCTGAAAGTTTTGGTTCTCTCGGATCCGTAATCCTTCAAATGCATATGAAATAATTTTCGATGGCGGTGACAGTTTTGCCGAGGTGTTGCACTCTCGTTATACAACTCGGAGCTCTGACTGGCATGTCGTTCATGTATGGCGAAATCGCGAAAGGATACGAGAATTGCATGATAAACTATCTAAACCTATTCACCTGTCCGTCAAATCCTGTACATTGAAGTCCGCGAAATATATGAGATTTTTGTTAACATGAAGTATGTACCCTCTGGTTTGTTGTATGACATGCCCGTGAAATAGCATGGGCATATAAGCATTAAGGCGGGCATGTTGACAGTAGATTGCACGAACTATTCCCGGGAAATAATGTGTTCCTAGTATCATTTCTATTATGGTATTACTTCGTCGTTCTTGGTTTTTTTTTTCTCGTTTTTACTGTAGTACCATTGTTAATGTTGTAACATTGCTGCCGTTGGTGTATCATTGGTAATATGGCAGAGAATTTAGTTGTATCGTTGCTGTTGTTGTATCATCATCGGTGTGGAATCACTACTTTTGTCATAGCATCACCCTTGTTATATCATCTCAGGTGTTGAATCATCAATGTTGTATCATCTCAGTTGTTGTTTCATCAATTTCGTGGTGTCATATCTGTTCCCCAGCTGTCATGTCATTGTCGTTTTATCATTGCTGTTGTTGCATCGTGTTGCTGTTGTTGTATCATTGCTGTGGTTGCATCATTGATATCGTTGTGTCATTGTTGGTGTTATATCATCTCAGTTCTTGAAACTTGTTGTTGCTGTATCATTGTATCATTGCTGTCATTACATCATTGCTGATGTATCAATTCAGTTCTTGTAATTTGTTGTTTATGTACAATAGCTATTGTTTTATCATTGTTGTTGTTGTAGTAGCATTCTAGTTGTTGTATCATCCCTGTCGTTGTATCATTCCTGTCGTTGTAGCTTTAATGTCGTTGAATCTTTCTGTTGTTGTAGCATTCCTGTTGTGTCATTCCAGTCGTTTTAGCTTTTCGATCGTTGTATCATTCTTGGCGTTGTATCATGCCTGACGTTGTATCATTCCTGTTGTATCATTCCAGTCGATTTAGGTTTCGTATCGTCGTATCATTCTTGTTGTTTTATCATTCCTGTCGTTTTATTCCTATTGTCGTTGGCTACCACGACGGCCAGTACTTTATCCCCTCAAATGATAAGGATAATTGTATAAAACTTGGGAGCGGCTACTCGAAGTTGTATCAACCGTGAATACTTGTTTATTCGACGACACGTCAAAGCTAGCTGTCATTCTTTGTCATGGATGGAGCTTAATCTTCGATCATCTTTTTAGCAGGCCAACGGAGGAGATGCTGATGTTGGCTGTGCAACACCTTTCTTAGGTAATTGACTCAGGCGACGGATGTTCATCACGGGGAAAGAACAGGAGCACAAAAGAAGCCAAGCATGAGTAACAATGGATTAAGTCATTAGACACGACGTCCAACCACAACCCTTGCCAATGCTTGCCCTCCTGCGCCTAGATATAGCCAGGATCTAGGGGAGAATTGTTTATGTTAAATTGGGGATTTACGCCATTCTCAAGGTAATTTTACTCGGTAATGACAAGATAAATACAATCACAAGACACAATACAAAGTCATCATAAACGTACCAGGAACCACGTTCAAAAAATGTCGCACGACAATATAATATCGTTCGATAAAATTTTGTCTCGTTAAAGTATAGGCGTAAAGATACCGTAGAAGATTTCTTATGTCGAACGATATTTTGTTAAATTGTCCCCAGGCCTTGTTTGGTCCATTGGCTCTGAGAACACTAGGTCAACAGTAAGCTCGATCCACACGCCCACAGAGAAAAGAAGTTACAGTTTTTTTGACGGCCTTATAATGTGACCCATCCGTATCTCACTATAGCAACTGTAGACTAAATTACTTACACCAGTCACTGTGTCAGTCTATAGTACAAGCTGTCTTAATACTATTACTCAAAATAAATATTAGCTTAGATCATTGAAATGAAACCAATCCCATTTCCTGAAACGAATAGATTTTTTCAACCATCAGTATCAAGAGGTGCGGACTATTGTGTGAATTTGGGTGTATATAACAAGACGTACAGATTATTTCTAGGTACCATGATGAGATAAATGCTTAATGTGAAATCAACATGTTTAATAACACTGGCATTTTTTTACTTAGTTTTATCTTTAGTGTTGACATTAACTAACAAATTATATTTTCAAATTTTCACCAAACTTACATGATATAAAACGTAGTGACATGGCACATAAATGTATTGATGGTAACTAGTTTTAACGGCTGGGTACTAAATGTGCTTGTTTGAGGTCTAACATCATACTAAATGGCATTTCACTTATATCAAACAGATTGTCAACTTCAAACTAATTCTTACATAAATACGGCGGAAAACCGTGGAGAAACCTCGTAAAAAAAAAAACCCCACACGTGATTGCCGAAGTCACGTCTGGTCGACAGGTTGACTCGAACCCGTGGACGTTACAACGAGGCACAATAAATAAACAGACACGCCAGCGACTAAGCCACGGTCTCGGGCATGGGTTCTTTAAGGCATCAAAAGAAAACTTGTTTGAAAGAGTATGGTATTACCTTTGCCGTACAAATGTAAAGATAAGATGCACTGCACGTATTCCCGAGGAGCAAGTTAGTGCTTCAATTATACACTTTGTGGTTTCCTTTGACAATTATCTATTTAGATAAATAAACCATTAAATTAACAACATAACAAAGAAAGAACCGTCGACAGTTTAAAGGATGAATAAATAAAGGAACATACAGAACAGGAAAAAATTCTGAATAGCTTTTCCAAAGTTTATATGTTAGACGTTGATTGAAAGACCATTTTATTGATGTAACAGTTCTAAATAGATATAAAACAAGTTTAAATGTTATTGAAGGCTTTTAAACAAATTTATTCCTGTTTTTTTGTGCTGATAAAAGGGCTAAAACTAGATCAATAAATGTATCCGTGAATATAGTATTCAGGGTATAGAGGGAATAATTTTCCGTTGTAGGCTTTCACTTTACAAACCACTTTTAGCATTTCGGACAAAAATAAAACCGGTACTTCGAAATCTAAGGACCCCGGCCGTGGCTTAGTGGTAGCGAGTCGCTTTCTTAATTGAACCTGCTTCAATGTATACCTTTCACCGGATCGAATCCGCCTGTCGACCATCAGGTATATGAGCGAGTCACAGGTTGCGGCTCCGGCAATCGAGGGGTGGTTTTTATGAGGTTTCCTCCCGGTTTGCCACTGTGATAAGGCTGTGTACAGTGTGAAATGGACAATCCGTCTTCATATAACTGAAATACCCATGAGTGAAAAATTCAAATCAAGCAAACAAACAGTCGAAATCTAAGCCTATGTAGGCAAATTGGTTAGATTTAGAATTATTGACCTTTATCTTTAAGTGCCTTTCTTTCCTTTTGGAATCGAAATTTAAACAAGATTGCGTCTAACGATTACGTTTGTATATGAAAAATTATATTTATCAACTACAAGATTTGTTTCCGGACTTTTCAATGATTTATAATACATGATAGATATGTAATTGCTACAGCGACATTATATTGAATAAATTCGCTTAAATATTTGTATATCTCGGGGTTATTCTGGTTGAAAGCAAAATATTCAGAGAATATAGGCACCCTATATTTACTTAGCGCTGGGGGAGATTGTTTCCTTAACCGAGCAAAACCCATTACATTTTTTGGTTATGTTAATGCAGCAATCAGTGTAGAACTATAAGTGAAATAACCCTAAACGTATGTCAAATATCAATAACTTGATGCGTTTATTCCTTTGTTTTCATGGGGCCATAGGGTGTACGCTTGTTGTTACCCTATCTTCTCTTTCTATTGTTTCTGCCGTATTTCTCTCTTTCGAGGACATAAGGTCGTATTATGGCTAAGTTTGCAATGCCAGGCTAATTATGTTGGAGTATTTTCAGCTCTGTCCTAATTCTGCTTCAATCCCGCACGTGTCCAGTTCAGAGAAGTTGACCAAACCAATGGAAGAAATGTTCCAGCGATTATAAGCTTATAAGGAGAGTGATTTAGGGGCCGATACAAGGCACTATTGTATCCGTGAATTTGGTTTGCCATTTTCACCTAGGTGTCACTGTCGGCTTATTTAAGACCAACTTCTGTGTGGGTTAAATCCTCAAAACTATCTGAATATTATTGTTTGTCTCAGAAAGGTAGCCTCGCGCTAATCTTGAACAATCCGACAAAATGAAACCCGGTGAGGAAGTACGAGGATGAAGTACAGGTTGACCCTATCACTGTACTTATCTAGACCGCTATTTGCACTAACGGGAGATTTTTTTCGTGTGTGCTTTTCATCCTTTTTTTGCTGTTGTTGCGCGATGAATGCGCGGATTTTAGATGGTTGATGACGTCAGAGGTACTGCTGCATGTACAAGACTCGCGTACCTGTTGTCCCTAGCTAAACATTTGTTCGCCGGAAAGGCGGGTTTGTCTACTGTGGCCAGTTGTCATCATCACTTGATACTGTATATACCGCTACTGAGAGGCGTTATCTAGTTATTTCATAATTCCTACCACCTTTTTTGTGACGTTTTATATATATATACATACAAATGTGTGTGTGTATACAATCGTAGGTGTGACTCTCTGGGTTGTTCTATCGCTTATAAAAGTTAAATGCGGATTTAAAACTGTTTCAATTTAGGGGAAAAGTGCGTTTAAAACATACGTATTATAGAAGTTAGAACAGTGAAATGGAAACGTTACGAACTGGGATGTTACATGGAGTATTATATATTTTATTATTTATTATTTCTTGCCAGGTAAGGCCATTTTTCTTTTTTAGGATTTTGTCTTTTGGGATTTGTACCTTTGTTAATTAACTATTATTTTTTAAGACTAGAATTTCAATGCAATGCACCAAATTTGTAATATATAATAAATCAGTTAATATTGCTAATTAATTCATACATCCGTTAGAAAAGAAAACACGTGCATAAAGAAGATTATTTGGAATTTAGAAGCCAATTTTTTGTTTAATTGTAATCTATGTTTGGATCTACTGCACATTAAAAGCTTTATATTTAGTGCGTATTTTTATAAATTCTACATAATGTAAGTTAAATATGGATAACACAATAGTGTATATCTTTATTAAGAATTTGTGTTGAAATGTGTCGAGCAGATATAACTATATTAACATAATCAACATTTGTTGTCCTGTTTCTATTTCAGATAAAATGTATTAGAGCGGACGCCAAAGTGTCATTAAAATTTATCAGATATGAAAATCCGCTCAAACTAAATTATGGTTCACAATGTTGTGACGGTGAATTCCGTTTCGATCAATGTACGGGTGGATGTGATCATAGCGTACGAGTCTGTATTGACTCCATGGATGCGTAAGTACATATCTATTCTTTTTTTATCACTTTTTGAAAGAAAAAAAAATGTTGATTAGAGTTTTCATATTAACCCTCAGGTATTTTTTATTACTTATATGCGACTTAATTTAAAAATTGCTCATCGCTTGGCGGATCACGGTGCAAATCAAATTTTGACAGGTTTTTGTTTCGTTACTACAATAAGAATAGGCCCACTTTTGGCAGCTTTATAAGTTACTGTGACACGTATATTTCTATAGCTCAGTTGATATATCGACAAACGCCGTAAGGGTTCGATCCCAGTTGGATGTAAACATTTTTCTTCTCCTGTCGTTACTCGGCATTTACTTTAACACACGGTTTAAGGCGACTCGTCTGGAAATATATTGAAAACTTTTGTGATGCTTGTGGACTTACAAAGTCTCATTTTAACAATTCTGTCATGTTACAATCTTAGATTCTAAATACCCTTGAAATAGCTCGGAGTTTAAACACTCTAAACTGTGTAATTGCCATGCATTGGATTTGGATGCAGGGCGATAACACTTGTTCGAGTGTACACATGTACATTTATTCGACATACCGGATTTTAAATGTATATATCCACATCTAATCCATAATATATGGTTTTGGCATTTTGTGTATTTAAAAAAAAGTTGTTGGCCCTTCCGCAACAATTTGCCAGTCTGCATACTTGAAATTGTGAGGATAGAGGAAAATGGCGGCTTGACAGCAATACTTGATTCATATGTTCACATTTTTATTGAGGATACCGGGATATTTACGGTCTCGCTTGACATGTAAACTGCCTCAGTAAGTTCAGTGTACCAAATATTATTCGACAGTATCTAATTAAACACAAAATAGCCGGTTTTCGCAAAAAAAATGAAATTACATAGTTACGTATACAAAAACTCTGTATTTCTTTTTAAGGCAACATGACATATGATAGACTATCACACACAGATCTCTGCATCTACCAGTGAAACAAAGATTTTTATCTCACTTATTACGTAAGGCTGTTTGCTTTAATAGGGATAAGTTTATTTTTTGTTTAAAGTGGTATTAAATAGACATACCATCACCTTCAACTAAACCCATGTAGGTCGCTGGTGCAGAGATATGTGTCTACATCACAGCTATTCCTCTGTTACATGTAGCATTATATAAAGAGTACAGGGTGACACGTTGAAAGGTGAGAGTAAGGAATGATGTTATACCTGGCTGTTGAATCACCGTAACCTGAAGAAGTAAGGCCACGGATGATGAAGCTAAAGGGCGTTTACAGTTACCTGGTAATTAGGGCCATGTAACCCGAGTGACTCAATCTAAGTCTGAACGCCCCTACTTTACACATCTATCAATAGAGAATACGGAGTGGGTCTTTCGTCTGATTAAGTTGCGCGCTCATGTTTCGCTATGTGGTGAGGTATGCCTCATAGCGACACAGAGTTTACACGTGGATAACGGTCTCCGTGGCGAGACTGCTAGAGAGCAGGACACAGGTGAATTACAAATCATCAGTTAACGGAACCGGAACAAATGTGTTTTTTTTTATTTTTTATATATTTACGCCTTTTGGGGGGGGGGGGGGGGGGGGGGTGCATGGG
>JAVFBW010192894.1:0-10225 GCA_034783835.1 Mopalia ciliata
TCTCGCCTCTTACGATCGACCGAGGAAGCCGAGGGAGTATTCTGCAGAGCCATGGCCCACCCGCTCCCTCACGGGGCCGCCGTCATGTGAGTGAAATAACCTTAAGCACGTAGTTAAACCCCAATCAAACAAACAAATCATACACCGATCTCGGCCGAGCGTATAAAGCGGTGATACCAAATCACACTGATCTTGCGAGTTTTAGCAGATTGATGAACTGGACGGATCATGCATTTTACAATAGAATTGATTCTACTTCCTACGTGGAGACATTGACTCTAAGATACACCCGGCCCATCTTGTTTTGCCCTTCGTTTATCTGCTAGTCTGTGGCCTACGTCGCTCCAGATATTGGCGGAAATTAAAGCGCGATGGCCAGGCATAGAGTACGAGAGATGTCTTGGTCTCGTCCACTATAGAAACTCTCGCGAGCATACGATTGACGGACGTGAAGCTTGTAATGGTCTGGTGACAATGGTCTGGTTCTAAAATATTGCGCGAGTCCTCTTGCGAAATCCACATTATTTTTCTCCAACCTTCCGCTCGCTGAGGTTTATTTAGTCTACTTATTTCGCAAATGCTCTACATCTTGCAAAAGCCTTGAGGTGCGTTTTTGTCAAAAACGACACGTGCACCGATATATCCATTTTAACACATACTATTCTATTGCAAATTTATAGCATAGCGGACTTTTTAATTTTAACATAAAACAGTCAGTGTGACCAGGAACATGACGCCATGCGGTGGAGGGTTAATTTTCTCATGCAATGACATACATTTACGTCATTTAGGTATCGAGAACCGTCATAACGCGTACCGAAGGACAGGTGATAATCAGGTATTTTAACGATAGAAGACATGGGCAGTTTTGGGGTACCATAATAAGACATAGGTTGCCTTGACAGTAGAGTTAACGCCTTAGCTAGGGAGGATTTTGCCTCAAAATCTCTCTCATAAATCACACCAAAGACGTAACGGTCATATAAAAATGATATTGTATTGCTCGTATCATATCCGACGTCAAACGTTCGTCGGCATGATGCCATGCATTTTCTTTTCAGACTAACAGATAAATACATAGTCTGCGTTGTGTTTACATACGTAGTCCGCGTCGCACGGGTTTAGTTTTCATCTGTTTGGGATTTAGAACATAATGTAATCGTGAACTAAATTATTCAACTAAGAGAAGTAGTGTGAATACGCCGGTAAATAGGCTACCGGTAAAAAAAACTGCTCGATTTTTATGCATATTCATACACGATAATACTGTAACATCTATCACGACTTAGTGTATAGCGATGATATCACGGTTAGGAAAGAGCTCTAACCGATTATGGTCAAACTACATCTTTTTTTCATTTAAATTGAAAATAAATTAGCAATAATATTTCCCCTATTTATAATAAGCAGCACAAGTTTTTTTCGAAGAAGCATATGTAAATAGAAAGTGAGCTGAGATATTTAGGTCCTACCTTTTTTTTTTGGAAGTAATCTTAAAATGGCGATGAGAGTGATCTCCCTTGACTTTGATTTTCTTCGCTTACCAAATTGGGTTGAATTGATGAGCTTTCAACGTGAATGTTTGTGAATTTTTTGGCTTTCTTTATTTGATAGGTTAATCAATTAAACGGTCGGTTGATTGATTGATTTCTTGACCGACTGATTCACTAACTGGTTAGTTGATACGTTGGGTTACAGATTACTTTATATTGATTTTACACTGTTTCCAGAGATGAGACACATTTGCAGCCAGTGCTAAGAAAAGACAGCAGGACAGAATTCGGAGCGTACTGCCCTGACCCTGTAGCGGCCCCTTTGTGTCAGATAGCGGGGCGTTGGGATGGTGGTCATCTATATTCATTGATTTGTATGTTTGATTGGGCCTTAACGTCGTACTCAAGGGTATTTCACTTATATGACGACGGATTGTCCACTTCACACTGCTCCTTGCATTATTACGGTGGAAAACCGAGAGGAAACGTCGTTAAAACCGCCCACGATTGCCGGAGCCACATGTTGTGATTCACTCATATACCTGAGGGTCGACAAACGGACTCGATCCTGCGAACGGTACATCGAAGTAGGCTCTGCAAGTGTACTCGCTGCACTAATCCGCGGGCTCTATATTAATTGAAGTTCACTGCAATGCCCCAGGTATACCGGTATTCGACGAAACAAGTCAATATATTCTTATTGAGCAGCTATAGTAGCTATAAATACATTATCCGGAGTATCACATGGATAGGCATTGAAAGTAGGTATGTGGTCCTATATATAAGGGGGTTAACCATCATATCACAACTCCCTATACTCGTAAATCGCCACAGTGTAGCTCATATGTCGCTGAATTCGGTTTAAAACAATTATCAATCAATCAATCAATCAACCCTACACGTAATTATCACAACAATGCACCTACTTACACCTTCCCGTTTGGCAGATTCCTTCCGAAGTTCCGCTGTTCTCCTGGTACTCTCTGGACCGTGACCGTGACCTGTTTAGCGTGTGCACTTACTAATCCTACTCCAATGTACCGTTCACGGGGTCGAGTTTGCCAGTCGACCATCAGGTATTTAAGTGATTTACACCATGTGGCTACGGGATGTTTTTTACGAGATTTTCTCCCGGTTTACGACATATAGTTAGGCAAGGGACAGTGTTAAGTGGACAATCCGTCGTCATCATATCAGTGAAATACACGTTTAACCCCAATCAAAAAACTTCACCCATTGGACTGACACGCGGCCAGGTGAGTAAGACTTCATTAAGTACGGCGCTAAACCACAATCAAACAAACAAACAAGATAACTAGACCCGTATTTTTTGTGGTTACCAGTGACATCGAGTGTGATCGTCATATGAGTGAAGTGAGCCTTAAGTATGGTCAGAATTATATAATGATAATTCTGCCTTATATTAATGTCCACGGCATTGCAGACCAGCAAGAAACGGTGACGTCACATTTCATACATGTGTCTTTACTTGGAGGAACTCGGGGTAATTTCATCTCTGATCAGCCACTGCGTATAGCAATTGTTTTCCTGGCTTAATATTTGTCAATTTAGTTGCCGTTTATGGCCTATTTAAAAGGCACATATTGCTCTAGGCAAATGCGTTTCGTTTAATTAGAAACATTATGACCGAGGAATGCCAGAAGTTTACAATAATACAACATTCTTAAAGTTGCGTTCTTCTGGATTTTCTTGTGTGCTACGTCACATGATACTTATAACAGTGGGCTCGTTCCCCAATGCCGGTTAGCTTATCTATATGGCAGTTGCATACTTCTAGTTAATATACTTCTGGTATGGTCTTAACACCAATCAATCAACTTATCATCACCGTTTTTACTTAATTAAATTATAATCAAATTAACGTTTAAGTTCGACACGCAGCCCATCTTCTCGAACCAAGAGTTTTATTCCGAGCTATACTCTGCATTGCAATGTAAAGTAATGCAGAGTAGCTAGGAATAAAACTCTTGGCTCGAGAAGATGCATTCAGCCTCGTTCTCGTGGAGGCCATACCGCCCTCTTCCACATTATGTCACACCTTCGTACCTACAGGTGATTATGTGATGACGTCATTAACACGTATATCTGATTATATTATCAGTTCACGCACGATGTAGACCTTAATTGAACCCATGCTCATTGCAGAATTATGCACTTATTTGAAATCACCTTGATTAACTCATGCATGGCTTGATTGCATCATTTATTAACGCTTCTCTTATGTAATATGTGCGCTGCAGTAATATTATGTCAAGCGGACTGTAATTATTATGAAAGCTGCATGCCCGATTGAACACAAATCATCACGAAGCACACACTCTAATAGCCGTTTCGTGTCTGATCGGTTAGGGACCGTTGTATGTGGTAAAATAACATTAGTAAATTACATAATCGATAATAGCCAGAACATTGGTTAAGTCAGTCTTAACGGCAGATGTAGGAAGCGGGCACGTTTTAGAGCACAAGACTGTAAAAGAGAATGCAACCAGAGGTCGAGGAAATTCGGACATAGCGGAAGAACGGCTGTTTTGTTTAGGTTAGAATAGGCAATTCGAAGAGCATTCTATAATTAATGAAATCCAAGTTTTTTTGCTCCTAATATTGCTTTTACGGTTATTCTGTGCCTCTTATGGCAATCCGTATTATATCTTCTACCTGTATTCTACATATGTTGAATTATTTTCCACATATGTGAAATTCTTTTCCACGTATGTAATAAAACACATATTTGGAAAAGAATTTCACAATTTCAAATATGTAAAAAAAAGAATTCAACATATGTGAAAATGAATTCGACATATCTAAAATAAGCCTTTATTCAATATGTGTGGAATAAATGTAGAGGTGATAAAACGGCTTGCCACACCCCTTCTCTTTCAGGCCATTGGCCTTGGAGCCTTTTCGAACTTTCGCATGCTTTTTGTTTTAATTATTTATCTTAAATTTATTCAATTATTCAACAAATAGCTCCGCATTTCCATACGTTCTCGTTGTTACAAGTTACGTGAGTGAGCCCGTCGATTTCAGCACTTATGTGGAATAAAGCAAAACCTATAAAACTGAACATTCTTAAAGAAGTTGGCTCCAATAGACCCAGTTGTTGCTGTTAATTGTCGCTGGACCATTGTTATTGTTTATATTTTGATTTACTTATATACTGCATGGTACAAACAAATCTTTGAAGTACTACGGGCATATTTGTGTCTTACTCCGGATCTAGGTTCACGTTTTATCTGTTTGTTTTATAAGGGTTTAACATCGCAATCATGAGTATTTCACTTAAATGGCGACGGATTGCCCACTTCACACAGCACCTTGCGTCATTACGGTGGAAAACCGAGAAAAAAACTCGTAAAAACCATCTTCCGTGATTTCCGGAGCCACACCGTGTGACTCGCTCATATACCTGGGGGTCGACGGACGGACTGGGTTCACGTGGATAAGAGTGTAATACTTAATTTTCCAATGTCATGCTTCACTTACCATGTACATACGTGTGAAAAGTTTGTCTATTCCGAAAAACAGACGCCTAATTATCCGAACCTAATCTTCAAGTAATTAACTCGTGTTCTCTTGTTAAACAGCCAATGTCTTGCCAGTGCCCTATTTTCTTAAATTTTCTCGCATCGATACACGGAGCCGTATGACGGATCTGTTGAGCAAGTTTATATTTATCTCGGATCGCGAGCACACATCTCGGACGATGAAATCTTATCTCTGGTCTCAAAATGTCTTGTGGGATCTATACATCTTGACTAGAACATGTTTTCTCTGAACAGGATCTCTTCACACAGCCCACAATATTTATTCTCGGAACCCAACATTTTTTGGATCATATTAAAATTCTACATACTTCATAACCCTTGTTAAGTCGCCATTAATGTATGTATTTGGATTTACCTCTCAAACCACCCTAAGTGATCAGAGTGAATAAAATGAATGAATGAATGATAAAATTAATGGTTTGCTTTATAGAAGAGCCCGTTCAATTTTAAGAGTCATTTATTTCGAGAACAGATCTTGGTGTTCAAAATATAGTACACTACCTTTTTTCACCTCGTCAGGTTGTTCCTTTTACCACTCTTTTTTTAGCACTATTTAATAAAAATAAAAAATCCTTAAAAACTAATCAATTTAACCTAGAGTTTATATAGGGAGCATTACTTCATGGTAATAAAAAAAAATCGGAGTTATTTTTCAAGGGAGATAATCAAGTCTTTTCAGTCTCACGTACATTCAAAACGTGAAGGCCATCAGATAAGATGCCGAGTTGGCGCAAGACCACCACTAATTTGCCGTAAGTCGTAATGTTAACGTTTGGTCCCACAGCTCCCTCCCAATCTTTCGTTGAGCGAAAACCCCTGGCACATACTTGAATCGGTCATTTTGTAGTTCCACATTAAATCTTGACAGGGCATTACTGGTGAAATGTTGAGCTACAAGGACTGGAGTGTCATAGGGGCTGTCAAGCTTCCTTCAGAATGTCAACAACAGCCCAATCACCCCTCAATCAAATGGTGATAAATACACCAAATGTGACATATTTAGGCTATATTGCCCTGACCAGAAACCTCCACTCAATTACTTCACACCAATACCAACAACTTCACCAAAAGCATATTTCCAGGACCAAAACAAATTAAACAAGACAACACATTAATATTCGAGGATGACAAAACGCAAGTTTATAATATTGGTCTTACGCCAGATGCAGAGTTCTGTATCTCTAAAAGCCTATCATACAATCTAGCCTCATTTAGAGATTGTAATTTCAAGTTTTTGAAATCGCCCATTAGCCTCGTTAAAAATACAGAAATAAAGTTCATATATATCTGTTGCTAACCCGCATTTTTTCTCTCTTCTACCGTATTGTAGGCCATAGACTTGAAATGTAAGTAGAAAGCTCTGTAACTTCCACTTTTTAGGCATGTTTACCTAGTTGAAGGATAAAGAAATTATTCTATTCGGATATTAAACCTGTAACAGGCCGGTAAATCTACCAAATTCACGATTAAGCCCTACTTCAAAATCCACTGTAGGGCAAGTGCTGAAACTCAGTAGCTACCATCAGATGTATGTATGTATTTAACCATATCGCCTGAATTAAGTTTCGATGGGACTTGTTATTTGTCTTGTTATAAGTGTGATATTATTATCAAGGTGTATTATTTCTATTTTCATCTCTTAGAGAGTTTTATTTTACCATTTTTAAATGGGTTTGGCCAGTGGTCAAAAAGAGAGATACATGTTTTATTCATAAAACCGAAATTGCCCCCTATGTCATTAACAAACGATTCAATTTTATGTATGCGTTCAATACCATTGCTATTCAACGGTAAAGGTGACAATTTCGGTTATATAAGTAACATATTTATTCCCTTTTTTTAACACTGACCAACCCTATTGAGCTTGAACAAAATCCATATAGTGCACTTTAGGACTTGACACAACAAAAACTAATGTATGTTACACAATAACTGGACCTATACACTTTCAGTATTGTCATATAGGCTAACAGCTTCCGATTTCGAAATCCATTTCATCGACCTCTCGTGCTCGTGACTAGGTGCGAATACATATAACAATATCCTATTTTATCTGCCTATATAAACGCATTAACATGTCATGTCTTGCTACTTTCTGTAACCATCAAGTCAAATCTAGCTTTTCAAAGCAGGTTGGAAACTATAAGATAAGCCCGCGACATCACTATCTTACCAGGGACTCACGAGATGACGCCCTACTTTTAGCCGGAGCTGCTTAAAAATGAGAAAATGTGTATTGTGGCTTAACTTTTAATGAAAACAAATTTTGATTAAAGACAAATAAAATTTGTTGGTATATTAAAAGAAGGAATTTTACTTATCTACAACTGCTTGACATCATAGTCCCGGCGTATTTATAAAGCTGTAATTTGTCTGGCTGCGACCGCACAATTAATGTCGTTAACGCGAATATCGCTACATTAAAAATTGTCCTGGTTTATGACCAAGCGGGCTGTACGCAAGGCATAGATGTAAGACGGCTTCTGATTAAAATCCAATGGTCCTGCTATGTTCACATACAACCGCTGTAATATAAGCCAATTTAAAAGAAAAGGTGTTGGTATTTCTTGGCCACCATACATTTTTACCGATAGATTCGTTGCCCTATTGAAGCTTCAAGCTAGTCTTCATTTTGTGTCCTATCAATAGAGGTATTTAAAAAAGGTGAAAAATACCGACTTGTCAGAATAAAGCGAGCCTTGAAATGGTGCGATAAAATTTGAGTATTTGTTCTCTGAAGCGCCCGAGTGTAACGAACTTGATGCTTGTTGAAGATACGTCCATTGTGTAAATAATTTAGTAAGGGAAGTGGAAGATTCATTTTGAGACAAAATAAAACAGACTTTTGCTGCAAGTCACCGCCCTTGTAAGTCATGTTAAAGATAAGAAAGAAAAGCAGAGAACTCTGAAGTTGATAAATAATTTAGAAAAGATCGCAAACGCCTGGACATAGCTGTGGACATATGTCTAACTCTATATCTAAACGGCTAGCCAGAGACCTTTTATATCCCGGTGAAGACAAGTAAAATGTTCTTTCTCTGCAATAAAAGATATATCTTAAGATTCTTTTGTGTAATTATGATGTATATGAAAGAGACCCTGGGCTGGGTTGTGCCTGAGGTATGGTGGTATCATTAAAACTTTCAGCGAGGTATGGATTTGTGCCTCTGTGTTGTCCGAGAGTGGGTGGTTGGAGGGAGCTTCCTGTTGTCCTCGGTGCTTTTCTGAGCTAAAGATAAACAGAAAGCCGATATGTTTGTTATGTCTGTGTATTGTCCTGTGTGCGTCCTGTGATGTATCTTTTTTTAGTCGCCAGTGGTGTCGGGGTGGATTATTTCGCTCATTGGATTGGCACGCCGCCAATTTGAATGTAATAATCTTAAGTCCGGCGTTAATCTCCAACCAAACAAACTTTGTTGTCAGGGAGACACGAGTCAGTTCCTCTCTGTTATCAATGAGGTATGGCTCTTTCTTTCTGTGTTGTAATGAGGCATGGGTAAGTGCCTCTTTTATCATGAGGTATGGGTGAGTTCTTGTTTGATGTCATGAGGTATGGGTGAGTTCCTCTTTGATGTCATGAGGTATGGGTGAGTTCCTCTTTGATGTCATGAGGTATGGGTGAGTTCCTATTTGATGTCACGACGTACGGACGAGTCCCTCTTTGATGTCATTGGGTGAGTTCCCCTTTGATGTCATGAGGTGCGGGTGAGTTCCTCTTTGATGTCGTGAGGTATGGGTGAGTTTCTCTTTTATCATGAGGTACGGATGAGCTCTTGTTTGATGTCATGAGGTGCGGGTGAGTCCCTATTTGATGTCATGTGGTATGGATGAGATCTTCTTTGATGTCATGAGGTATGGATGAGTTCCTCTTTGATGTCATGAGGTATGGGTGAGTTCCGCTGTGATGTCATGAGGTGTGGGTGAGTTCCCCTTTGATGTCATGAGGTATGGGTGAGTTCCTCTTTGATGTCATGGGGTATGGGTGAGTTCCTCTTTGATCATGAGGTATGGGTGAGTTCCTCTTTGATGTCATGAGGTATGGGTGAGTTCTTCTTTGATGTCATGATGTATGGGTGAGTTCCTCTTTGATGTCATGATGTATGGGTGAGTTCTTCTTTGATGTCATGAGGTATAAGTGAGTTCCTCTTTGATCTCATGAGGTATTGGTGAGTTCCTCTTTGATATCTTGAGGTATAGGTGAGTTCCTGTTTGATGTCATGAGGTATAGATGAGTTCCTCTTTGATGTCATAAGGTATAGATGAGTTCCTCTCTGATGTCTTGAGGTATGGGTGAGTTCCTCTTTGATGTCATAAGGTATGGGTGAGTTCCTCTTTGATGTCATGAGGTTTATTTGAGTTCCTCTTTGATGTCATGAGGTATACGAGAGTTCCTCTTTGATGTCATGAGGTATGGGTGAGTTCCTCTTTGATGTCATGAGGTATAGGTGAGTTCCTCTTTAGTGTCATAAGGTATAGGTGAGTTCCTTTTTGATGTCATGAGGTATGGGTGAGATCCTCTTTGATGTCATATGGTATGGGTGAGTTCCTCTTTGATGTCATTAAGTATGGGTGAGTTCCTCTTTGAGGTCATAAGGTATGGGTGAGTTCCTCTTTGATGTCGTTAGGTATGGGTGAATTCCTCTGATGTCATGAGGTATGAGTGAGTATCTCTTTGATACCATGAGGTATGGATGAGTTCCTCTGATGTCACGAGGTATGAGTGAGTTCCTCTTTGATACCATGAGGTATAGGTGAGTTCCTCTTTGATCCCATGAGGTATGGGTGAGTTCCTCTTTGATGTCATGGGATATGGGTGAGATCCTATTTGATGTCATGAGGTATGGGTGAGTTCCTCTTTGATATCATGAGGTATGGGCGACTTTCTCTTTGATGTCATGAGGTATGGGTGAGTTAATCTTTGATGTCATGAGGTATGGGTGAGTTCCTCTTTGATGTCATAAGGTATAGGTGAGTTCCTCTTTGATGTCATGAGGTATGGGTGAGTTCCTCTTTGATGTCGTAAGTTCCTTTTTGATGTCATGAGGTATAGGTGAGTTCCTCTTTGATGCCATGATGTATGGGTGAGTTCCTCTTTGATGTCATAAGGTATAGGTAAGTTCCTTTTTGATGTCATGAGGTATGGGTGAGTTCCTTTTTGATATTATG
>JAVFBW010192905.1:0-10225 GCA_034783835.1 Mopalia ciliata
GTACATAACAAAATCATAACTGAGAATTGCCGTTAGGCTATATATGTATATGAATTCTCAGTTATATCAGGACTAATCTGCCCCCTGATCGTCAACCGAATCGTTCTACATGTTCCACTCATGTATAAACCTATTCAGATCCCGTGACATCGCTGATTTGGGTCCCGTGAAACATTCAGCCGAATCTTATAAATAATAACTTTGGAAAATCAGATAAACCAGTTCATCGACCCTTCATAATAAGCATTAGGAAAATTTTGTTGCTTTGAGATTGCATTAGATTCTATAAGACAGGTCATGACTGACAGAGCGCTGCAGCTTTTAGCATGACTATAGACTTAAACTCATGTCAGAAATTCCTCAAATTTTAGAGTTTGACATGGGAATTTATTTGACAGAGGATATTAATTTGACTCTTTTAATAGAGGGTACATCCAGGTGTAAAAAAAACTGTCAGTCTATTGATATGGCTCGAAATCAGTGGCTGGCTTCATATTGACAAGGAAAGGGCGAACATATCAATGGCAAGAGATGTAGTGTATTTTTAATGTATGACAAGCGGCCGTAGGACCCTTGGATCTTCAATGTAAACAACATAAGTAACTTACCCAACACATACGCGTTGGAATTCTTGAACACTTTTGGACTTCGGAAAATTATTAGCATGTGTTATGGCATGTTCATGAAGTTAAATGTTTTCAGTGTTTTTAAGGAACTTAAATAGACAACAACATTGGGATACCTTTTATATGTTTGATAATGAATAAGTTGTGTGTATCCGGCTAATATTGCAAAACGGATCAACTGTTCTAGAACAGACGATAGGAAAGTATATATTTTTCATTTGCGTTAAATGTCATTTGTAGTGCCAGGCGTGTCAGTGTTGCCTTTATGTCTGTTTCTTTACAAAAGGTGTTGATTTAATTTAAAACAAATACAAATTCCCTTACTTGGCATTAAAATGTGACCTTATTTGCTATACATTTGTTCATGTATCAGATATCTATGCTGTGTGTAATAATGCTATTGTATCCTTGGATAAAATACATTTTATTACTCTGGTACTTATCGAATAAAACGTACGCTATGTAATACTTATTCACTATAGAAGGAAAAGTACTTAACATAATCGAGGGCATCTGGAGTTCATTGAATAATTGACTGTGTACAGGAATTTAAATGTATATATTGTAATAATCCACCATAACAGAACCACACCCAAGTAAATTGATAAGGCCTTGAAAGTGTACACGGGACTGGTTCATTGTGAAAGTTTTACGATACAATACATCAAATAAGTAAATGCAGTGTATACAAGAATTCATGTATCCACTGCATTACGAATTTGAATAAACTTTTGAGAGTCAATTTGCAGCTTAGGTTTGCTGGTTTAACACAAACTGAATATCTTTAAGTATGCGTCTCAGTGTGGTAGACGGCAAAACCTATCAGCAAAACATCCGGTCTATCATAACATTCACACTTTTATGCAATTGTATAGAAGAAAAGTAAACTATTACAATAAATCTATTCACTTGTTTTGAAAGGGTGTATTTATTCCAAGTAACGCTTTAAAAATTAAAAAAAAAAAAAATACGCTGACAGACAATTGGGGAACTTAGGTTTTCAAGAGATCCATTACATAATATTGTTAATGCAACAGCCTTGTGTACATGTTGTATGAATACAGAGAGAAGTACGCATACTAATGTAACGCTTAACAGTTGGCATCGTTCACTAAGTCCTGAATTGCAAAATTGAAAGTAAACATCTTTATCGTAAAAACCCTTAACCTCTCCTTCTGCCCCGCTCTGCCTTAGACAACAAGAACAAAACAAAATAGCATGTGTTTGCGTGCGAGTGTGTATTGAGTTAGGGTGAATGGATGCATATATGGAGTAAGTTTTTTAATCGAAGAGGTATATATATATATATTAATTGAATCGAATTAATCATCTCTAGTTATAGATTAACTCCCAGAGACAAATTTCTGATTAGATGTTCATCTTGAGCTATCAGCATAATTATCGAGGGCAGTAGCTGACCATATACGAGGTGTAGAATATGTGTGACAAATGGGTATCCAAAAGAACAATAAGCATATATTTGTAACAAATCAAATCACACATCGGTATTTTATAGAAACATAAATCCAACAATGAATATATCAAAGAACTTTACGCATTTTAATATGTATATACAAATATGTTAATGAAGCAAAAATCGTGCAGGGGTGATCGCATGTAGCTCAGTCGGTAAGAGCGCCCACCCTGATAGCCATACAATCCGAGTTCTAATCTCGGAGAGGAAAGCGAATTTTTTTGTTTATTTCATAGTCTGCAAGCTGATGGCGAAGACTTAAAAGTAACTAGCAAAGTCAACAAATGAAGAAATGGGCAAAATATCCAATTGCATTCTAGTAAATAAATTATTATAAAACAAAAAGAAGACTAAAATCATGATAATCAGGTCTAGAAGGACTGCAGTTGACAATGCCATAACCCCAATTGTAATTGGCGATATACCAATTGAACTTGTTCAACTTTTGGGGAGTATGTAATCGTGCCACATTCAATTGTAAACCTAATCAACACAGAAGCTCGAAAATTTCTCAAAATCTTGGTACAATTAGGAAACCTAACATCTCGTAATATTAAAATGTGTTTAACTTTACAATACTCGTTGACTTTTCTATGTTTATGATATTGCAATATCACCTTGACAAACACATACAAACTCCACCTGATGCTCCTTATTACCACGCATGAACGAACAATACGTATGATAACCCAATCCAGAAGACGAAATCACACATCTGCCCTTATTCCTAAAATATAAAATATTGCCATTTGGAAATCTAAATCTAAGCCGTAGCGTTTGTGCATAAATGTATGCAGCATCCTAATAGTTGGATCTATCATTATTGAGAAGGTTAAGCCTACTGTTAAAGATCAATATAGTCCACGTGTACCTAATCAGATAGCTAAGTGTCGATCTGTATACTCTTATATTTAGACTTGACACATATCTTTTGCTTATTGGAGCAAAAGCGCTAAAGGTCTGGAACATATTAGCTGAATCATATCAAAATATCCAGTCGATTAGCTTATTTAAATATAATATTAAAACACATGCATTGCGTGGTCTCTGGTTTTTGCTTTTTTTCCCTAGGTGAAAAATATTTTTAATGTAAAATCTACAAAACAATTCTTCTAAGATACTCCATTTTCCGTGTTGGTATACCGCTGCTTTTTACAAATGGATAAAACAGACCCCTCCGTGTTTCGACTCCGCCAAAGCTGCATTATTGAACTTATGTTTCTATAGGTTCTGCAACTGAGAAGTTTGACCACCGACAATGTAATCACTCTGATCTGTTTAACCATCTAAAGGTTAACAACCGATTCTGAATTATCCGAGGATTATGGGTTTCATGTGGTATTGCCTTGTTTGTACCTGATTGACGTTACAATCAGGCATTGTTTCATATACAATTATATAACCCGTAAATAAATTAATTTTAGCATAATACAGCCATGTGATATTCGTTGCATATCTCCACGTTTGGGATACAGTTTTCCAACGCTCTAATGGGACAGTTTCTGTTCATGTATATACAATTCAACAAATGGAATGTTACAACTTATAAGGACTATTTTATTTTACAACTCACAGTGGCGTCTGCAGATTTAAAAAAAAAAAACATGTCTGAGCTTTAGTTAATCGATCCTAGCCCAAATCAGTTACAATAATGAAACTTTGTATTGGTGGACTATACTGATGGTGCAGCAGAATGCCTTTCAGACTTTTTTCAGTGAGTTTTTATCCGCAAAATGCATTGTTTTACACGGAAACAGCGTTACGGAAATAAGTCCGACTAGCCCAAATAGCCATTGTATAGTTTCTTTTCATTTTAAGCGCGTATTATCAGCAAAAACAAAGCGTCAGAGCCACTCGGACTATCTAGAAGGAGAAGCTTCGCCAATAAAACACATCGTCATCCGCCAGGTTTTCAAATATATTATTTTGTACGAGGGGGGGTCCCCGTCACGTGACGCATTTCAGTTTGCTGCTTAAATGTACGAGGCACGCATGTATAACTATAGCTGACGTCATTGGTTGTGGCGACCTTTTTCAGTTGCCTCATACATTTTCCTCTCGAACATTCGACTGCTTCCTGTCACTTTTCAATAATCGATTTTATCAATATCGCCGCCTGTGAATCTGATTAAATGGATTATACCGTCGATAGCCAACAGAAGAAGGTACGATTTGCCTAACAGACTTTATTTAGAACAGCCGTTTGATGACAGTTGCTTTGTAGTTTGTTTTCATTTGCGAAAACGCCTAATTTATCATGCATTTTGACGGAAAAGGATCCATGCTGGAGCCATTAAAGGAATTCCAGGCTGAGCTATATTGAAGAGGGCAACGCTCGCCACGACTTAGTTCCATGTGTACTTTACAATGCTTTGTTAATTAATCAAGACTAATTGTTCGATATTGACACCAATGAGAACACGACAGCGAAGCGAAACTGCGATTGTTGATTACAGATTCAAAAAGGCATTCATAGGATAAACAGAATCTTAACTTCGTGACCCGCTATCTGTCTAAGGGCAGCTTGTTTCAAAAGTAGCTATACTGTCTTCCCTTAGCGCTGCAAGAACGATAACTTTCCAACATTATGGAAAAGCTTCACATCTTGGTTGTGCTAGCGTCAATTGTTGTTGGAATACACCGTCGTCAAGTGAAATACCCTTGAGCACGGCGTTAAACACCAATAAATTAATCAATTAAATTCAAATTGATGAAACTCGGTTGAAGCTCGGACAAAATGATTACTCTCAGTTTATAGATTTGACATCCCAGGGTCACTCATTAGATATCCTCTATTTATCTAATATTCTAAGTTTGTTTCGATTATTATATAACTGTACATTGGAGAAATAAATGAAAAGAATCAATAAGTAAATATTTCTATTTTTACTCACGCCAATAGCCACAATGTGTGCCCCTCAATAAGTAATCTAAAAGACACCTCTCGTTTACGCTCTGTTCAGCTCTGACATTATGCTGTAAGGTATGTATGTGAGCCGATGTTGTACTGTGCTTTTAAGATGCCCATTATGGGCAAAATTGTAATTCACTCTGTCTAACAAAATTATGAAAAGGTCATCACGTTTGTTGTAGAGTAGACGTAGAGTACTAAAACACTCATACAATGCCTATCCTTTCCCCTGAAACACGACACCATGAAGTCAATCTTATTCGGCTTTATCAGACGAGAGATTCCGTTCCCACGGTAAACAAAGTCAGACATCCTATTTCATATCGCGCTCATGGAATTCTGATAGGCAATACTGTCAAATAAATATTAGCAGACTTGGTTACCATTTTGTTCAAGCAACGGAGGGTAGGGGTTGGGGTATTAGGGGGGGTGGGGTGTTGTCGCAGTAAAATGTTTGCTTACATTAACGTACTTTTAATGGTTCGGTGGAAGCACAAGTGCTCAAAAACAGTTTCTACAACAGTTCCCACAAACTTGTACTTTTACAAGTAGCGTTAGGATTCTTTACAAGGCTAGAGATTACTGGCCTTGTCATCGATTTGCTTTAGTTTAATAGGGGTTTAACGACATACGAAAGTATATTTCATGCTTTTTTAAGACGAATTGTCCAACTTCCACTGCTCCTTGCCTAAATGCGATGAAACCACTCGTACGATTGGCGGAGCCACATTGTTGGACATTACGCAGTCACTAAACAACCGTCGTAGGCAGACGACAGTTTTTACCAACAAATGGACAGGAGACAACACATCGAATGATATGCCTACAAAAGCATGGCGGAATGAAATGCGGCTATGCCAGAAAAAAACGATGGAATATGCTCTGTTAATAAGATCACCACGTACTACTATGAAAATAGATAAATATCTAGAGCTATTTGCTTTATACATTATAAATACATAAATGTGTGATCCAACAGAGGAAAAAAGGAAAAAAAGACAGCAGAAAACAAAAACGTAGAAAAAATAGAAATCTAGAAGACTGAATGGAATGGAATCAATGTGTTAGTCAAGTCTGGGGTTTTGTTCGATAGCTTTGCTGTCTGCGATAGAAAAACAACATAAACAAGTACGTGAAAAATATTGGCATAATATTAGAAACTATTCATTGTGGTGCAGGCATAGTAGCCTGCAATGGACTGCGATTGCACCATAACACCGCAACCGAGATTTTAAAAAATCAACAGCTCCAGGGACAATCTGGAAAACGATTATTTAAAAAAAATGCGTAATAAAATATCGATCTTATCAAAGTCCTCGTCCGGAATATATATTTTTAAAAAAAAAACCTAGATTGTCGCTCAGCCTTTCCTCATACTTAGAGCTTCTGGTGCCTATGCGGCCCCTAGCCCTCGCCATTTTCTTAGGTTTTTATGGGTTTTTTTAAAAATAATTTTAACGGCTACTACAAAAATATAGTTTTAGATTTAATACTTTACTGTTATGCCAATATATAGGTCAGTCCTTAGTTCAAGCCGTTTTCTCATTTTTACCTTTATTCTACATATGTTGAATTATTTTTCAGATATGAGAAAGTACTTTTTACATATGTAAAATAAATGACTTTATTTTACATATGTGAAAAATAATTTCACATGTGTGGAACAGATTATCACATATGTGGAAAAGAATTCAACATATGTGGGAACAAATATTAAAATTATTTTCTCATTAAACATTGACTAAGAATAAATCGTTGCCGATATAATAATCACTCTTTATGCGTCACTTTTATTGACATTTTTCATTATGGAATGTATGGTTTTCTGTTTGAGCCGTTGTTGGCTCAAACACAATCTGAGTTGCTCTGTTGTTATTGTAATCTTGCTGCAGGTGACCATTTCCTGACCAGCTTTCTCGACTTGGGAGTGTGCCCAGCTGAAACTTGCACAGAATGTGGACCCTATTCCTATCGTCTTTGCATTCTTCTTGAACGTGTACACAAGACGACAGGAGCACAAACAAAGGTTGGATTAAACTATGACCATAAACTGTAAGGCGGAATCATTTCTAAGTTTTTGGAGTGAAATACTTTTTGACATATGTAAAATAGTTACGTTTTTTTTTAAAACTAATTTGAAAAAGAATTTCGCCTATGGTTAAAATAATTTTACAGATTTTTAAAAATAATTCTATACATTTTTTTTATTTTGCATATGTGAAATTGTTTTTCACATATGTGAAAATCTTTTCAACACAAGAAAAAAGAATTTCACATATGTGAAAAAGAATTGTACATAAGTAAATAAATGCAAAACTACGTCGACATATGAAGAATAAAGGTAGAAGTGATAAAAGGGCTTGCCATAAGTCCTGGGCTCTTTTTGTCCAATATTCCTTAGCAGTGATATCTTCACTAGAGTTATATTGTTCATATTGAACCACCCTCCCTCGGTTTTTTTATTTTCTAGCTTTCTCACTTTCTTACCTAGCTTCCGTGCTGGATCGCTACAAAATGAGACTAAAAAATTTAGTACTACGACTTGATTACTCAGTTAAACTGTGAACACAAAATGCTCTTGGTCATGTTTACCAGATGATTTCGAGCACTGCCTTCCGTCATTATATTTCAATGCCTCCATCGTAGATTCCTTCTGTTGTCGAATTCCATTGGCCAGTGAATTTTAGGGGAAAACCCCAGATGGGACTTGATCATGTGGCCTGGTCGACTCCGATAATACGTTAAAGGTTTCGAATGTGCCAAGGTTAATGCATCCATGTTTTAACTTAGCTTGCGAAGATGTAACTTGGAGGGATGTGATAGTATACCAAGGCCTTTGCCTCCCCCTCTCCCACAATAAACTTGTTCGCAGTGCGACTCTGGTGTTGGACTAGTGGGGTGTCAGACTACAGCTGTACATTCACCTTTGTATTGTGCACGTGCCTTACAGTTCATCAGCCAAATAAATACACCGTGTCCCACTGTGTTCGCCGTCTATTAAAGCATGGCCATATTTTAAGTCGACAAAGCCTTTGCTCGAAATCCACTTGTGTCGAGAAATTGATATATTTCTGGCAATTCGTATTGGTTGCCCGTACAATGTATACAGGTAGTTTAACAGTGAAATATGTTGAAGTAATGAATCTTAGTGTTTGTGATATTAAAACTGACGAAAGCATGAGTCTACACGCGTTTGTGACTTGAAGAACTTGATTTGTGCTTTGTTTTCTGAGAAAGGGATAATTCGGAAGAAACAGTTATGTACTCGTCCACATTCAATAAAAAGGAATTGACATATAAATAAATATATGTATGCCGAATAAATGGAAAACTTGCTTGCCTCTACCGGAAATCGAAAAAAAACCCAAAAAACAGAGCTTCAAAAATCATGGCCCTCTCAATTCAACAATAATGTTACAATATAATTATAACCAGGATATATATAGCCCATCAATGTGCCAAGAATTTGCTCATGTTTAGCACCCAGAACGACTGATGGAAACCTGTTCTTTGGAGGTGTGAAATCTCACTAGAGGATGCCTGTAGGAAAACAATGGCATGCACAGCCAGTCAAGCACGAGTCCTTGACATGTGCCACATTCCTTGCCAATATGAGGCACAACTATAATACCAGTAATACAGGAATAGGTAGTCAACTAACTCAGACCCAAGACATCACATTACTGCTGCCTGTTAATTATATGACTTGAAATAGATTCCAAATACCCACAAAGTAGGGACACAGGGACGCTAAATTAGCATCTTGTTGATTTATAGATATTAGTCACAATTGGTTTCTGCTTGAGTAAATCTGAACAACTGGTTTTGGCATATATATATATTGAAGAGCATATAACCTAGTTTCGAATCCCTTAGCCAAGCACATATTTCTCTATTCATTTATTCAATATATATTTGAGCACACCCTATAAAGCTATCATAGTGAAACATTTGTATGTAAGAAATGCTGGGTGTTGAGTGACAAGATGTCAATTGCAGCATGAAGCCTTAAGAATAGTGGACACAGGACTGAATGACAATAGATTTAGGGGAAAATGAAACTAATAATGCGATTTTATACAATGGACCATCTATATTTTCGTATTAACTAACTACTCGTTGTTTAGATCCGATCCTCATGTTTACCAGTGGGCGAGAGGGTTAGGATATTGAACGTCGATTCCCCTTTCTTATTTCACTTTATCGCTCGCTCCTTCCCTGGCTTCCTTGGTCTCTAGCTCCCTCGCTTCTTCGCTCTCTAGCTGCCTCGCTTTCTAACTCCCCCTTCCTCGCTCTCTACCTCCCTCGCTTCATCGGTCCTTCGCGTTGAAAATCTCACTTCCTTGCTCATTCGCTCCCTCAGGTTACAGATATATAACGCCAGGGAGAGAAATAGTCGCGCTCGGCTTCCATAGACTAATGATATTTATTATAAGTCATGTAAAAAAGATGGGAATAAAAGTGAGTTGAAACAGAAGTAAACAATGCATTGGAAATTTATTAAACCTAGTAGAGTAATCAAATCAGCACAATAACTTTAATTAAAAATAACATAAAAAAACCTTAATCGTCTCTTGTATATTTTAGTATAAATGTAAATGATTGTTAATAAAGATACAAATTCGTTGACCGAAAACAGACAAATACTTATGAGTACATTTGGTAAGATCTTGCAAATACTAGGACATTGCGAACGTTAATAAGATCCCTGTTATGTTGGTAAATGTTATCGTAATACTGCAAGTGTGAGAATATGACATCTTGGTTTGTCAGCTCGAGGCATTGGCTGAAGTGCAAGGTGAACATCAATGGTCGACAAGCAGCAAATCATGGTGGTCCGTTTATCAAACATTCCTTGTTTTTTCGGTTATAACACTTCATTATAACGCATGTACAAATCCCAGTTCTTGGAACAATTTTCTGAGTACCATAAAAGCAATAGCGGGATAGACTTACATTGTGACACTTATTGACAGATATCGCGCAACGTCATGTTTTATTTTGTGGCATTCGATTGTGCTAATCACTTTGAAATTAGGCAAAACAAAATTATTTAAAATATTGATATACTTAATAATATATATTGCCTTTATAAATATTATGTAAAAAAAATATTAAAGAATGTGAACAAAAGCTCCGACATTAACATTTTGCTTTTGTAATTATTAAACATGAGTATAAACGATTCACATCAAAGCCCATAAGAATATTTTT
>JAVFBW010192916.1:0-10224 GCA_034783835.1 Mopalia ciliata
CCCCCCCCCACATACACACACACTATTCCCGGAGCCACATTGTTTAACTCACTCCTACACCTGATTGTCAACAGACGGACTTGATCCCCTGCATTGAAGTAGGATTTGCCACAGCGGCAGGCTTACTGTCATGATGGGTTTGTTCTTTAAGTTGCCTAAAACCAGAAAAGCAGCAGAATTTTGTTCTATTGAAGTCTGTCGACCATAACTCCATCATTAACGCACACCTCTCCTTGCACTAGCATGTGGTCCTATTGGACAAGGATGGCAGTAAACTCAAACAGCCAAAGATAGAAAAATGTTCACTCGCATCTTGAAATAAAAGCCCTTCAGTTGTTTAGTTTTATTGTACAAAGAAGTCTATGTTAAATCTAAATTTCTTGTATCTTTAATCTCAAAATGATGTAAAGGTCAAGGATAAGATGGATTCCTTAAGTCAAACCAGAGGCCTTGAAGGATCAAAGTGCATGGTCTACCATGTTGTCAGTTGACAACGGGACTGACAATGGCATAATAACTTATTCAAGTCAAGTTCTATCATGCGGTCAGAATACTTCAATGAGATATTTGTTGCTTTGTTGATGACACCAGACCTGAAACCAAGGCTGCCTTTTATTCATTATACCTTCTCTAAAGGATCAACAGACAACATACAAAAGAGACAGTGTCCTTACATCATTTGTGAGCACAAATATAATTCAACAGCTTCAGTTTGGTTATTACCAGCCTTCGTTCTTCTAAATGCCTCAATATCAGGGATTCAGCCCATCTTGAACTAGATACATCACCATTGTCGTTGATTGCTTCTTAGCTCAGATCACCCCAGAAACGTTATAATAATCAATTAAATGTCACATGATGATCAAAAACTATCCCTAATGGACTATTCCAGTTGTATAGCAACTATTCGTTTGAAGAGGCTTTCAATGTCTTTTTGAAGATTCACCAGAGAGGGTATTTTCTGAACATGCCTTTCCAAGATGTACCATCAGCCTGATCAAACCTTTTGTTGAGAAACAGTAACTTATGGTCCAAATCGATGGCTTCCTGAAACGAGTCAATTAAACTTCTATAAAATGTTACAAAGATTATACAGAAATATACGTTCACAACATTTCTAGGGTTCAACAATTTAAAAAGGGGTTTTTTTTGTTTTGTTTTTTGGGGGGGGGAGGGTAAAAATATTACTTAGTTTACCACAAGATCTACAGCTCAATATAATAGCTTGTTTGATTGTTTGAATGGGGTTTAATGTTGTACTCAATGGTATTTCACTTATATGACAACAGATAGTGCCTTTTACACTGTTAATGTCTTAATACGGTGGACAACTGGGATGAAACCTCGTTAAAACCGGCCCCACATTATGTGACTTACTCACATACCTGATGGTCGACAGATGGACTTGAACCAACATGAATGGTTCATTAAAGAAGGTTTAGTAGACATGCACTAACCACAAAGGCAACCCTGTCATCCCTGGATTTCAAAATTGTCCCTTTTATTTCATAGGTACAGTGTAACATACATGGCCATAGGTAAACAGGACCAATACACTCAATTTGAATTGTACTACACTCCCTTAAAGGGACTGAAAATTTAAATATTTTGAGCTTTTATTGGTGCTTAAATAATGCCATAGTTAAAGAGTATTTCACATAAATGATAGTCATGTACTCCAACAGTAAACAGTCCCTCTATCACAATCATAGATGGGTAATGTTCTGCTATCTGGAGGGTATATAACTACAGTATCAGCATGCTTGCTGACAATGTATACAGGCCAACATTAGGACTAAAATTATGCCTGTTCAAGAATTGACTTGGTCAAATGATTCCAATAAAACATGCCGTACACATTGTTATCGACTGTAGGGTTCTATTTAGTGTCCACACAGAAGATTTATATAAAATAATTATTTCATAAAAGCACTAAATTACCAAAAAATACTATTACATGCATTTTTGAACCCAAGAAAGCCTGTGTAGGGATTATGCCATCACAGCATAAATACATGTTTGTTATTGCGTTTTAGTCAGTAATTCCGGTAATGCATGACTTACTGCTTTTATTCTTGCATTTCGTCTCAGACACAAATCAGGACTGGCTTTTTCCAAACATATAATCTGTAATACAATCACAGGCTAAATTTCAACAATATCTCTCCAACCATATGTAAATTACATTTTGTCTGAATAAATCGTATTGCAAAATGATAATAAGTAATAAAGAAAAATATGTTCACTTGATATAGATAGTGGGAAAACTTGATACTGTTCAATAAAGCTTTAGTGACAAGACAATGGTTTTGTTTTAAGGCCTTAATTTTTACTTCTTACCAAGAATTTTCATCAGTTCACTCAGTTGATTTGCTATTATATTTCAAGTTTGAGTAGAAACAGTCACGATATACATCGTGCTACTGTACATATTGGATCCCACCATACAAGGCATAACAAATTCTAGTTATAAACTGTAAATTAAAAATGATTGGTTGATTTCAAAGGTTTATTTATTGTTCTGTGAAACAGAGTCATCAGAGGATTTAAATGAATATATATTTTAAAAGCAGGGGAAGAAAATTTTGGTTGCCTCCTCCGGGATTTGAACTCGGGGTCCATAATACACAATTATGTGGTATTATGATACAGGGAAATATTGCATCGTATTGTTGACAAAGATATCACAATACACTCTGCTTGATTGTTTCATTGGGGTTTAACATTGTACTCAAGGGTATTTCACTTATATGACAACGGATTGTCCACTTCATACTGTTCCTGGCCCAAATACAGTGGAACCACACTGGCTCACTAACAGACCTGGGGGTCGACAGATAGACTCAATCCTGTAAACGGAACATTGAAGTAGGCTTTAGTAAGCACATTCGCTAACCACTAAGCCACAGCCGCGGGGCCCAATACACTTGACATGCATCAGTGTATCGTTGCACCCTAGTATAATGACTATCTGGTAATGACAAGGGATGGTAGTCAGTAACTCACCCTATTCAGTATACTGTCTAGTTTCTTCTTCAGCCCCTCGTTATAAGTGGTCATTTTGACAGTTCTTGGAGAGGGTTTCACTAAAACAGAATTTATTACGTAGTCATTACAAATGAAGTAGTTTTTAATTAATAGAATGACCTCTATGATACCTTCATGCAGCTTTATCAGTCATAACTACCACTGTACCAGACGTGCACTCAATCATTTGTAGTGGAGTAGATATATAGCCTGTTGTATGGTATTAGTATAAAATTAAATAAAAAACTGTATTAGTATAAAATCAAATTTAAATAAGGCTTAACCAAACATTTTTCACAAATATGATTTGTCAAACAAACATTCAACTGTCCTTGGAAGATAGCAAGTATGGGAATTTATAATTTATGCGACAAAAAAATATTTATCATACATACCTCTTTGATACATTTCAACAACTTCTAACATGAAAGGGCTGGAAGAGAAAAATAGCAATTTACTATTTTGACAAAAAATATTGCTTGTGTTGTGTGTAAATTTCCATGGAAATCTGTAAGGACTAAGAATGTAGACAGTGACTGACAGCATATAGACTACAAGGAAAATGAGAAAAGAGTTGCAAGGAAGCAAAAACATTGTTTGCATAAACAGGGCTTGAAATAAGGGAAAAACATCTTAACCATTGTTTTGATTTAAACTGAGTGATTGGTTGATTGATTGATGTTTCAAGCCCTGCTCAAGGGTATTTCGCTTAAATGTTATCGGTGTAATCCAACAACAGTCGACACTAGCACATCCGTAACATTTAAAGTGTTTTGATAAAGTTGGTAAGTTGAGTTTCCTCCAGTGCTAAGAAAAGGTCTATCATTTAAAAATGAAGATATGAATTTGTTCAATTATTCATCTTTACCAAAGGAAACTCATTAAATTTTTATTGATTATTGTCAGATTTTGAGTGGTAAACCTTGACTAGTGACCAGTAACCCTTACATGTATTACCATCCCTGATAAGATGCATCTGCTTTGTTGGTGACACGCTCTCACAGCGTGACTGCTTTATATGTCTTTTTTAACACAAGACATACAATTTTCCATGTCAACATTTCTGGCATACATGTATGCCAATATGAAATACTTTTTTTGTAAGTATGAAAGGTTTAAATTCTGGTTTAAAAACACCACATTTTGAACGATTCAAATTAGACAACGAAACTAAAATGATTGTAATTTACGAATATGTTTTTGACAGGTGAAAAATAATGAAGAATGAGAGGGGATATCTGAATAATTAACCTCCATATCATTGTCACATAGCATGCATGTGCAGGTAAATGTGTATACAGGTTGGTTTGGGTTTATTTGTTTGGGATTTAACGCCATACTCAAGGTTATTTCTCTTAAATGACAACATATTGTCCGCTTCACTGTTCTTTGATGAAATTTGGTGGACAACCTGGAGGAAACCCTGTAAAAAATCACCCTTACGATTGCCAGAGTCACATCCTGTGACTCCTTCATATAATTGATTGTCAACAGACTCTAACTTGTGAATGGAACATCCAAGTGGGATTAGTAAGCGCACACGCTAACTATTATCAAAGGTTTAACTATAGGCTATATTACATTGATTTGTTTTAATTATTACACTACATGTACTTACCTTGTTTTGCTGTTTTGTGTCATCGCAGAACCAATGGGTATTAATGAACCATTTCTATTTCTGACCTGGATTAAAAGACAAAATCAATTAGTGAAGATACAAGTCCTTAATGGTTATACTAAAAAGTTTAAAGCCAATCAGTATTAAAGTAGCCAGGTAACAGTCAAACAATACGAATCCATTATTAGCCAGTTAACAGTCAATCAGTATTAACCAGTTACTGCTGTAAGTAAGCAGTTGCCAGTCACTCAGTACTAATCCAATAGTAACCAGTTGACAGTCAATGGGTAAACCGGTGAGTAACCAGTTAGCAGTCACTCAGTACTACTGCAAGAGTAACCAGTTGATAGTCAATCAGTAACAACTGGTTAGTAACTAGTTAGCAGTCAAACAGTACTAATCCAAGAGTAACCAGTTGATAGTCAATCAATAACAACTGGTTAGTAACTAGTTAGCAGTCAAACAGTACTAATCCAATTATAATTAGAACTTGACAGTCAATGGGTTCTAACCAGTGAGTAACCAGTTAGCAGTCTGTCAGTACAAATTCAAGAGTAACCAGTTGACGGTCAATCAGTACTAACCAGTTAGTAACCAGTAAACCTTTCTCAAGACTCAAATCATTCTATAGGGAATCAGTAATTCTTCTGTGTTTTCTTTGGTAGTATCAACAGTTTTCAGAGCACTGTGACAGTATATAAAGCAATTGCATTTTCTGTTCAGTGTTGTGCATTTCCGGCAATCAATTTTTTTTCTCATGTACTGAAATGTACTCGATGGTTTTTTTTTCAAATGACCATGGCTTTCCAGAAGTAAAATCAATGTAATTTTAATGTAAGAAAATGAAAGCAGTTAAAACCCCTGGGGAGGTGGTGCCCATTCATCGGCCCTAACTCTGTCATGCCACCCAGTAAGACGACACTTTTGTCTTATCACCCAGTGCTCAGACAGCTGTACACCAATTTAAAATCCAGGTTTTCCAATATCAAAACAATGAATGCAGTTTTTGTAGATTGCATACTGGAGCAGCAGAAAAATTTTGTTTTGTTTGTTTGTTTGCCAAGGCCAGCTAATTTTGTCACAATTAATTGTATAAAATTTGTATCTAGATACATAAAAAAACAGCACTATATCTGTTATGCTCATACATTTTTTTCAGTTTTTTGATATATCAAAGATACTGGTTTTCTTACCCGTATTATTTTGTTGTTTTCAATTTGAAATTCTTCCATTAACAGGCTCCTGACTGTATCTCCATCTAAATCCATACAAATTGATACACACTTTGTTTTCTTATCATAGTCCAAGTCTATAAAACATAAAGGAAAGTTAGTTCATCGATGTTAAACTAAACAAAGTCAATGTTGTTGTTTTACATGCTTTTGTAAGGCAGTGGTTTATGATAAAACATAATTTTTTCTACCAAAATCAAGGATTAGTTAAAACTTAACTGCAACTAATGCTTTAAAAACGTCCTATTTTCTTAAAGTAATGTTTTTCTTTGCTGGGTTTTAAAATAATTTGCTAGACAAGCCTGCCTTAGAGGAGATGATCAGAAGTAAAACTGCAATGATCCATGCTGTGATGGATACCTCCTTGCTGTCAATAGGGCTCTGTACCTTATAGCTACAATCTTTATGGATTCATCAAGGTACACAATTGGGTAAATAATCATTTCAGTTAACACTGTGACTGACTGCCTGTAAATGACAAGTACCGTAAGAAACTGCATGAAAAGCTGATTGTACACCTAACTCATGGACCATTAATTTATATATGAAATGAAGCTTAGTATTATAAGCTACCGTATTGCAGTTAAAGTAACAATCAGTTGACCGAACACGAATAAATATTTTGCCACACGGAGATGAGAAGACCTGCAAAGAGAAGGTTTGCCCAACTAACTCTTCTCTTTGAAGGTATAAGCAAATTTGTATCCAATAAACTATGAAGTATATAGAGATACGAGGTATAAGCTTAGCCCTATGAAAACTACAGAAAATATTGAATCCGTATGACCTCTAACCTTACGAAAAAACACTCTGTCCTGTTCATTGAATATTCAGCGGTGTGTTCAATAACCAAACATGTACTCTCTTGCAAATTAAATTATATGCCAAGCATTTCATGTGAGGCTCTCTGGATTTTGAACAAATTGCCACCATGTTCCTCGTTGGTGGATCATGTGATATGCTTTGGCAATGCTTCCAGTTGTCAATCCTTTCCTGTTACCGATCAAAGCATCGCTGACCCCGCCTTTACTCAAGTGACTCTGCCTCTACGTCTTACAACTAGCTTAAATTTGGCCGAAATGTTGAAAACGTGAGAATTTTCGTTCGACGCTTATACATATTATGCTAATGAGCGGGGGTTTCTAACTGGACGTCATCCGGGCAGTTCTGGCCGAATCTTGACCTTACCGTGGGAAGACGTTTTATTTCGATCAAAAGCGAGGAGGGTTCCGCAGAAAAATGTTGACATGAAAACAGATGTCGAATAGTCGTTTTATGGGTAGGTCTAACCCAAAAGTGTCTAAGGAAGAAAACGAGATGGTTTATGACAGGGTAAGGCCATGCAAGTTTTATATATTTGAAAGTAAAGTAAAGTAAAGTAATCATGGTATCGTTCGGCTATTTCTAGCTTCGTGTAGCACCTGAGCATAGCTACTTTGAAGGAAGCCAATAATTTACGATACTAACTCTTAATAGGAAAGACAGTTTGGATATAATCAGTGGTTTTCGTTGAAGGATGACAATAAGGAAGTCTAAATCGAACGGTTAGTTCCACATAGTCTAAGTTCTAAGAATTATTTATGTGCGAAAAGGTCTAGGCCTAAACAGCCTCCAACAGAAAATGAAGTCGGCTGAATAATCATCGCACTGATGATACCTCGATCTAGCAACCTTAGCCACAGCGGCACACAGCAGAATTATACCTCGCATATCCAATCGTATTATCTCAAACCAGATATTATTGGCTCGTCTGTGAAAATTTTCGTTTGACATTTTAGCCATTGATACACTTTGTTCCTCCAAAACTGAAGAGCTCCAGATTTGCAACAGTACCCACGGTTTCAGATATAAGTACTGGGACAGGCACATATAGGACCGACCGCCTTCATCCACAACAACAATCGGCTTCCGAGTGCCTCCACAAGGGCGTTATCGGTTATTCTCGGTATTTCTTAGGGTTTGCACAGCCGTGATCTAATTCGTTCTCAAATACAATTAATAACTAAGACACATGGATGATGACTCGTATGCCCTATAGCAAACACTTATTCTGTTCACACGCACATCCGTTCTCACTAGTCCTTCCAGTTGAGGTTAGCTGCAGTGTGTAGGCCCTATGATATAGTAAAAGAAGATCGCAAATCGAACCCCGAAAAACAACAAACAAATCAAACTAAAACAAGGTTGTACTCGCCTGTGTTATTAAACGCACCATCGCTTTACTTGTTATTTAGTGAAACGTACCATCGGTTCCCGAAATGTTGCATTGCAACTTCAGAGCAAGGCATCACCTTAAATTATCTAGGTAATATCTGGGATAACAATTTACATATTATGTAAATTGTAATCTCAGGTAATATATATATCAGCATGGATTTAACCACGTGCGGATAGGGGAAGGGCGTCAGCCAGTAGTTGATTGGTTAAATTAACCACGTGACATATCTGCATTAACATATGTAAACAAAGTGGAGCGACTGGCTTATCACTTAACACTGGCGCCGGCTGTAAACGATTTTGTTTGTTTGTTTGATTGGTGTTTAACGTCGTACTCAAGGGTATTTCACTTATAGGACGACGGACCAAATAAAGTATAGGAAATGCTGTTTCATTTACAAAATTTGGCTGTGGCATGGAGGCCAACTAATCTAAAATGAGCTGAGCGAAAAAGTCTGAATTGATCAGTCTTAAGAAGATAAAATGTAATTCAGTACACTATATTATTATTATTACTATAAACTGGTGCAGTTGACTTTCAGTTGCTCTGTTGCGGACGAAACACAACCATGACGTCCCGACAGTCACTATACAGTTAATCATATGTCATATATTGAAGTAGTATAGAGTGACAATTACAACAATGACAATTTTTTTTTTAACCATTCAATGTTTTGCACAGATTTAAATATATGTTAAGAGTTATGGAAAAAGGAACTCCATGCAAAGCATATATTCAGGTCTAAAATTTGGCTTATTCTACATGAAACACAGATACTTTCATGGTTTTGGGATAGATTATATTCTTACAACAATCTATGAAAACAACAAAATACATGCCATAAATGCGACACTTTATTAGTTTAAAACACTGTTTCGTCATATAGTCCTTCGTGCACAAGACACAAGACAATACACATTCATTGTATTAATATTATCTCAGAATAAAGAAAATAAAAATATAAGGCCTCGTCATCAGTTGAAGGCTACCCAACCCATTTAAACCACGTCCATACATCGAAGAGAGCGCAATTGTTAAAAATGAAGTACTTAGTTCTACTGACGATAAAATACCATTACCCGGAATATATGCACATTTATGTGTATTGAGATTCAAGAACATCTGATATGGATACAAATTTAAATTTGCGCTCGTTTAAGTGCTGTCAGTGATGTAAACGATTTTTTAAAAATCGATGTGCATTTGAAATAAATAAATAGCTCCACGCATAACTGATAATGTCAAGAAGTATTCTTTGGTAATCGTTATGCGTTCGGCCAGTTGTGGTATATCTTAACTGATATGCTGATATCAGTACCTCAATTTTTTCACTTAAATAATAATTTGTCTAATTTAAAGAAAAAATTCTAAAAAGGTGGTCAACCTTTATTCAGAACCAGTCATAATGAACCAGTATTAAAGGGGTGTAGTTGAACGAAACGATCTATTAATGACTCGATCTATTAATGACTCTACCGCTAGTTAGGGGTAAAATTTTTATTTTTTTTTATCCCCCGCCCAACGAAGTTGGCAGGGGATATACAAATGGGTTTCGTCCGTCCGTCCTTCCGCCCTTCCGTCCGTCCGTCCGTCTGTCTGTCCGAACACTTTCCGCACAATATCTCTTGAAGGAATGATCACATTTTGATGAAATTTGCTTGGTGGGCTTATAACATGCAGACCTCGCTCAAGTTTGATTTTGAAATAATTCCGCCATATTTAATGAGGCTGCTGTGACCTGATTGGCTGGTGCTTTCCGCATGATATCTTTTCATGGAATAATCAAATTTTGATGAAACTTGCTTGGTAGGCTTATAACATGAAGACCTCACTCAAGTTTGATTATGCCATAAAGACCTTGCTCAAGTTCGATTTTGAGATAATTCTGCCCATATTTAATGAGGCTGCTGTGACCTGATTGGCTAATTCTTTCTGCACGATATCTCTTGAAGGAATCATTAGATTTTCCTAAAACTTGTTGGGTAGACTTATACCATGAAGACCTCGCCCAAGTTTGATTTTGAGATAATTCTGCGCAGATTTAATGACTCTTCTGCTGTGACATGATTGGCTGGTGCTTTCCAGATGGTATCTCTTGAAGAAATCGTCACATTCCCATGAGACTTGGT
>JAVFBW010192927.1:0-10224 GCA_034783835.1 Mopalia ciliata
TCGATTATGTATTCCGTATCCACGTGCAGAGTACTGTTTTTAGATCGGTTCAATGGATCATAATTCTCCGTAACGTTGGTTATGGTTTGTTTACTTCAAATCTTCTACTACGACTATACGTGCTCTGAGGAATATTTTAAAACCCACCCATAACTATAAAAAAGACAGTTTAGCCTCAGAGTTTAAACGTCCCAAACTGTGTAATGGCTACTTCGGATCTCGATGTACTTATCGGCTTAATACAGGTTTAATGTCTCCATCAAATAAAATTTGTATTGTTTTATTAGGTATATAGATGCCTAGAAATATGAAGTTGAAGGGCCTTCTGTTAAAATTCCAAGTCTACAGTTAAGTCCTAAATTATTTTTTACACACAAATTTCTTGTAGAATCGGCAGGCCTGTAACGTTCTTACAACTAAAAATGACAGCACAAAGCCGATTTGTTGTGGTGTCTTTATTTTTATATTGTCTTTTCTTAGGTTTCCTACACCAATAGGCTAGCATTATGTGTATTTTTATTGGTGTCCTATGTACCTTTTTCACGGGCCTCCTGTCTGTACGTTGATGTGATATCTATCTGTATACCATCAGGAGCCGCTATCTGTAATATGGGATACTATAAATCCGATGGGCCCGCTATTTATCCTTTCATAGGCCCAATACTTGGCCTTCATAAATCTCAAATTTTACGGGCCCACTATCTTTAATTTTATGGCTGCGGCTAGGATGGCCGGATAGAGTTCCTTGTTGCCCTGTTGCTATTGGAGTTTAGGGCCGACAGGAAGGCGCCGATCTAATTGTGAGGTCTTTCTATTGCATGTATGTAATGTATTGTCTTTCATCAATTGGGACAGCGCTATAGAGGGTGCTTTCCTTTGCCAATTGTGCTGAATCGGTGTCGTATGAGAGAAATAACCTTAAGTACGGCGTTAAACCACAAACAACATATCTGTTATTCATGGGCCTCCTATCTGTACTTAACCTTCTCCGTGATGTAGGCCTAGTACTCGGGCTAGTCATATTTATAGTTCGGACTTCCCCGCCCTGATAATAGTTATACCGGTAATGCATGCCTCTGGTTATTCACATTTAAACTTAGTAAGATTGTTTCTTGTATAACTTAATCAAATTAACCAAATGTGTTTAATACCAGCAGTCTGTACCCGCTTTCTTTGATATATAATAGTACCGTCGCAATTTGTAATTTGTTCTCGGTGTACAGTATCGGCTTGCGTGTAGACATTGTAATCAAAACAATCGACGTGAAATTACAGTGGATTTGTTTTCTGTTCAATCTGGACGGTGTGACTGTCAGGACTGGTTGGAACTGTCCAGGCAGTGAAGACGGTTTTAATTACTGCTACTAATTTACCAGGCCACGCGATCATTTCGTGTATCGCCGCCAGTACCGATTCCGAAGCATTCCGACGCATTCAACAACATAGACGAAAGCAAAAACTCCAGCGATCCTGCGTTGGTAGATCGGGTGACTGCTGACCATTTTGTAACAAGCAAGTACTATCACGCATTCGGCAACTTTGTGATAAACCTGCGCCAGCACAATCTTACCAGGAAGTCACGGGGCAGAGCTCTACTTATAGTCACAATTACAAAAAAGAAACAATTCAGTTGCATAAAAATGTGGTTCAACATAAAATAAAACAAGTTTTCGATTAAAGGATAAATCAATTTGTTTGTATCTTTAAAAATGGAGTGGCATTGATCTATTTGATTGATTTGTTTTAGATACACTGAAACAATGACTAGTGTTTTACTTACCTGCAATATTTCTTTTCTGACGGGTTTATACTTTATGTAAAGGGAGATAACTTAAACATGTGAACTCGGGCGAGAAGCCCAAATGAAATTGTATTTAAACGTCAGGGCAGAAAGAAGGAGTAAAATTTTTGTAACTTTTGTATATCCAAAAATCAAAAAACAAAAACCCAGAAAAATCAGATATATGTTTTGAGAGGCTGGTGATAGCGGCGGAGCAATTTCCAACACGGGTTGCGATAGGCGGGACGTATGGTGATAAGATAAGTTAGCCATATACATTGTGGGAAGTCCTGGTGTATTAATAGGCCTACAATTGTAATTTGCATGGCGACAACAGCATACTTTTCACCATATGGCTATAATGGAACCCTTAAAGTTTCTTCAGTCGTGACTCTGGTGAAACAATTTATACTTATAACACAAAACTCAATATTATATTATTTTGCAGCTTCAAGGTATAAACAAAAAATATTGGTATACTGATGCAGACTAAAAATCAGTCATATTTTCTAAGATGTCCTTGTTGGCGTAAACTAGTCCAAGAACATATCATGTTTTCTAAGCTTTCCTTGTTATAGTCGGCGTAAACTAGTCCCAGAGCCAATCATGTTGTCTAAGCTGTCCTTGTTAGTCGGCGTAAACTGGTCCCAGAACCTATAATGTTTCCTAAGCTGTCCTTGTTAGTCGGCTTAAACTTGTCCCAGAACCTATCATGTTTCCTAAGCTTTCGATGTTAGTCGACGTAAACTGGTCCCAGAACCAATCATGTTTTCTAAGCTTTCGATGCTAGTCAGCGTAAATTAGCCCCAGAACCAATCACGTTTTCTAAGCTGTCCTTGTTAGTCGGCGTAAACTAGTCCCAGAACCAATCATGTTTTCTAAGCTGTCCTTGTTAGTCGGCGTAAACTAGTCCCAGAACCTATCATGTTTTCCTTGTCAATCAGTATATATTCAAAACCAGCCAGATTGTCTCTGGTTTATAATGGTTATCTTGGTTTGCAGCAACCAATTATGTTTTCTATAGCTTCCCTGTCAGTCGGTATATACCCAGAACCAACAAAGCATAGTATAAGCCAGGAATCAAGAAGAGGGTGTCTCAAATCACCACTTTTATAGAAACAGGGTGTCTCATTTTGCTGTTTCCCTACCTTTCCCATGTTAATTTGTACTGAAACATCGTGTCTTAAATGGCTACTTGGGGTCTCAGAGACACTGATCTAATGTTTTTAACCATATTAATTGCTGCTTGACACCAGCTTCTAAATGTCACTCAAACAAGACATATTAATCCCGCTGTATATTCAGGTCTTTCTTTGCTTTCTGAGCCAATCATTTACTCTCTTTTTTGTTGGTCTGTCGGTATATCCAGCTGGGTGTTTGTATTGTTAACGACTTTCTAGAAAGCTTTTTCAAAGGCATATCTGTTTTTGTTTTGGATTAGGGTTAGCCTACTGCTAAACCAAACCCTTGAGATAACCCCTATACATGGGCACGAACAAAAATATATATCACACGATGGGTTTTTTTTACCATTAAATGGAAATGTGGACAATAATCTCATATCCTTATAAACATCGTCGAGTTTTTGCCGTTTATCTGGCGGTTAACAGATTAAGAGACGGTTGTCTTTATGACTGTGATTTAAGTATGATTTTATCGTCCTGTTTAAGTGTTGAATGTTCAGCTTACCGATAACCGTGACCGAAACGATCAGCAAACGACCAGCGGTGTGCCAGTACCTAAGTGACACTATTATGAGCTACGTCTTCACCACGCATGCAAAGCAAAAGCAATATTACCAGAACACATTAAAAACAGGGGATGAGTAACTAGAAGGAATTCAATAAAATCCAGGAAGTAAGAGAATTTATTCTTTCGTTTTAAGTTTGAAACACGTGCCTTAAACAATTATTATTATTATGCAATTCCTAATAAAAACACTAATTTGAAATATTTCGGCTTTATTATGCTAACGATAACATGTCACTACTGCCGATGCCATAATAAAATCGAAAGAATCAGTTAAAATAAGCCTCTCTTTCTTCGGAGTTACGCTCATTCTGTACTATATGTTAACGTGTTGAACGAATGTATTTTAAAGGTTGGCTTATATAGTGTAGGCCTATCTTTAATGTTTCACTCAAGTTTATTCCACTAACCGAAATTCGGATTTCGTTCCAAATCCGGGGAAAAACCCCATAATTTCCATAATGTACACAGTCACTACAATAGTCTAGTTACAATAGAATTGATTTGGTCAGACCGATTTGCCAGGTTGGTGCCAATCACTCGATTTAGTTCCAAGTCAAAGCACCCTGTATTCTTTGAAGCACACTCTATTATTACCTTTTGGAGCTGAAAGGCGATCACAACAGAAATGGAATAAAACCTTAACCGGACTTTGATGTCTCACTTCATTAACTTCTCCACAGCCTATAATTCGTGTTTTCCATCCTTATGAAGCTTCTTTACCGACTTACCTGTACAGGAACCTTGTAACTTTTGTTACGTATAAAGTCTGACATATTACCTTTTTCAAATCTAGATTCCAAATCATCTTAAACGTATAAAATCCGTATCGTTTTTTGCTGTGTTGTGGAAGATTATAGGGTAGAGGCGCTAGAAGGTATAAATAACGCTAGTTGAAACTTTAAATCAGTTCTTGTAAACTCAAAAAACTATCTGTCTGTCACTTATTTCTCTGTGTATTTCAGAAAGAAAAGATTTTCACCCAATGGCATTTGTAATAACAATAATAAAACTAAAAAGATAATACTTCTCCACACTGTCAGCTTATATATATGGCGCTATGCATAATGTTGTTCTGAAAGACCTCAGTTCACAACTGAATAAATTTTGGACTTAGCTAATATGAAATAAGAAAAAAAATATTGAAGAATTAAGCCGTTTTGGGAAAAGTTTATATGATGACACTGTTGTGTAGTTCTACTCGTGTATGTTGTGTAGTCCCTTGTGCAAAAAGTCTCTGTGTTACACAGACGGTTGTTTCGAAAGCCTTCTGTTCACAACTGAGGAAAAATAGGTTTTTGGTAATATAAAATAAGAAAAAAGTATTGAACAAGCCGTATTAGGAATCATCTTGTTGCTGTCGACATTTTTATGATAACACTGTTGGGTGGTCCCTTGTGCTCGAGCTCTATGGACCAAAGGCCAATGGTTAATTTGGTTGTATATTGCCAAGGTTGAGAGGTTTCTGGATACTGGGATGAAGTGATTGCGGATTAGTTTAGGAGGTGAAGCCGAATCGTTTGCAATTAAATGAGTATTTTATTCAGTCAAGTCGCCTCAAAGGTTTTGTATCAGACTAGGAGCCAATTCTCGCGACAGTTTCTTCTCGAATCGAGTCTAGACTGTTCGGTTTTCAATATTCAACAATGTCGCCATGTCTGCTACCAAGAATTGTCGTGAATTACGTTACATCGCCTTTATTACTCCCCAGAGCTTTACCATTTAACCACGGAATCTAATCAAACGGGACTCTAAATTGCGTTGGAGCGGACAGGAGTCGGTTGTAATTTGATTTCGCTGATGTAGACTATAAGTACAGCGATCATCATCGTGTATTCCACAGAGCGCCATTTTGGTATAAAACTGTACGTTCATTTCGAAGTATATAGCTGTGGACTGTTGTATAATATAGTCTCATATAATAAACACTAGAAATCATTCTGTTATTTTCATTTTTTTGTCTTGCTTGTTTCGCTTTTCCGGTTTGTTACGTACCGGGAATATACGACTCTTATCAACTACACAAGAAACCAATTATGATATTGATAAAGTAATTATCCTATATATCCCACAAGTAGAACTAAACTTTCAAAGTTTGATTTTTGATGAGTTGAAGTGAGCCATAAATTACGTTCAAAAAGTTAGACTACGTGAAGAGCTACAGACGTGGATTAAAATTTTAGTTGGTTGGTTGTGTTGTCTGGCGCAAGCAGTATGACAGGGCTTTCAGATCATAACATTACGCCAATTGTTATGTCATAACTTGTCATCTTTTGCTTAAGACGTGAGAGTATCAACTTTGTCAGTTTGCAAAATATAATGTGCAGCAAACTTAAGTTGTTAATATTGGTACTTAGATATATATATAATAAATGGTATCTAGTTTATAGCATGTTTAAAACATAAATCCACTTCGTTTAGGCTGGTGTAGTGCAATATATTATTCTTTCACCTCTGCTATTATATTTACTTCAAAGTTATAATGTTCGTTTAAGCAGAAGGCAGATGATACAGCATTGGCTTTGCTCATAGTGCAGCGTAAATCGAATTTCTCTGAAAAGAATACTGAACGATTTGCAACATAACAGTATTCCATGTAACCGTGTTCTTGTTTTTTCGTCGATAATTTATTACCGTCCTTTTCGGGACAATGCCTTTTCTAATGCAAATCGGTATCTGCTTTTGAATACGCAACATTGTTAAAAACTGGAGCACACTTGCCAATATATTTCTGGACAAAGCGGGATAATCTGACAATTCAGTGGAAACTCTTATGGTTTTCGTTTTCACTATTGGATGTTCGTATATTGTTATGATAGAAATCCTTATGCAGACTATATGCAATTTAATACCGGCACACACGTTGCATATCCTCTTGCAGGTAATTTAATCAGAGGGGAGCAAATAAAGGCAGAGTGAGAATGGGACCCTGTAACCGCAAGGCAATTATCACGCCACCGCTCTTTCCAAATCAATGTCAGAACAACGTAATAATCGCCCCCTACCCTATAACATCTAAATGATAGATTGACACAATATGTAAATGGCATAATATAGGAAAAGAGAAATAAGAAGCTCTTGGCTGGACAACCGTATAACTATCGACGACGCCATTAGTGGCCCGATGTTATTACTGAGTTTCAAAGGCAACTACGCGCATTTGTAATTCAATGGTTATCCAACAACTTCGATAATCTCTTTAAAAATAATAAATTGTACCGTTCACGGGTTCGAGTCCGTCTGACTACCATCATGTATATTAGTGAGTCACATTATTTATCCCCGGCGATCACGGGTGTGTTTTTTTTCGTGGTCTTATCCACATTTTCCACCGCGTTTAGACAAAGAACAGTGTAAAATAGAACATACGTCGTCATTTAAATGAAGTACCCTTGACTGTAAAACAAGAAAGTATATCTAAAGATAATTTACTTCCTGAATGCATCAAGACGATGCATGCGAATTGTTACTCGATTTCCACTGATAGGTTTTACGATGCATTCATTTTTTAACTAAATAGTTGGGCGCTTTATTTTTCTATAACCATGGCAGTGATCAACACTATCGATGCTGAGTTATCATCACTCTCCTGATGTTAGCAAAATAAAGCGCCCAGCTGTTGAGTGTATCGTTCTTCGGAGTTACACTACTTGCATATCGAATAAAATGGCTTTGGTACCATATCCAACAGAGCAGTTGTATATAAAACGTCAAATTCTGGTTGTGCTGCTTTTCACGTTATGTAAATACACAGCCGTCATATAAAAGTAATACACTTAAGTAAGGCGTTAAAAATCAATTAATCAATCAATAAATCAAGCAATCAACTAAAATTATGGATTTGTTGCCAAACAAATGATGATCATAATAATCCATGTACTCTGTATTAGACTATACACTTTATTGCACCCTAGCTACCGATGCTGATCCAGTGACGACCATGTTACAAACACGTACCCTTTCGCTTTGTTGCCTTGAACATAAGTTGTACCGATGAGTATATTGAAACTACAAGTCAGATTTGTCGACATTTGTTGCAACACAAATTATCGAGAGCCATATTAAAACTACATGCTTTAATTCTAGACAAGGTATTTGTTAGCCCATGGACTAACCGTTCCCCTTTTAAAAACCACATGCCCAATCTCAAGGTTCCGAATTTGCTGTCACACCTACCACATTTAATGACCATAGAGTAAACTACATATCGAAAGTGCCACAGTTACTACCCAAGTTAACTTGCTCAATTATATACCCTATAGTACCATACTAGTATACATTATTGACCACAAAGACTATCTCCATTTGCCCATGCATAGTTACCACATTTCCTATAGTCCCGGGCCACAGATTCGTTCAAAACAGTCTACCGACGTTGACATTATATAGTAAACGAATAAGCATATATAATCCTAGACAATTGAATTATTTTCACACCGCGAAAAGGTAAAAGCTTTACATGATCAATTTATTGAGACGATACTAGTCTATACATGTTTTTGTGTGGGCTATACGGAGAGTTTTATATCTCTGAAGAGATATCCATTAATATAGAAGCATATTCGAAGCCCTTTAAGTAAAAAAGAAAAAAACTCGCCATCATTAAAGGCGCACCTACTCAGACTTGTATAGATCATGTTGACTGTATACGGAAGTCGAAACACGCCACCTATCGCAGGTACACGTCAAATCCGTTTCTTGGTGGGATAAGATCTTGTCAGTGAATCCAATGGCTGAGTTAATACGACCGTGGTGGCGCCAGTCTGGTGCCGTTCTTATATTGGTCTGTCATCATATATTGAATTAAGTGCCTTGTCGGATACCTGCTTCGTTTCATTGCCTGTTTGTCAAAGCCTTTGGTGCTAAATTTACTACCGGCCAGATACACTGACTACGTTATACAAGGTTTAGGAAAAATCGAAGATTTAAGGTTTTTTTTCGTCACAGCATCACAATTGAAACAGATAAAACTCTCCGTTGTTAGTCCCAAAGGACATGTTTGATATTTTCACAAGTCTGTTTATATATCTGATAAATGCGTTGAAATGTGCCAGGGTAATACGTTTTTGCGTTTTATTCCCATGTCCCATCGATTTGCTTATTTGTCAAAAGGGGATTTGCAATTTATTAAGTTGCATGGTCTTGTTTGCGGCTACGAATGCAAGAACCGGACAATACAAAGTTGATAGATTGACAGTTTTTATTCCCAGCGCCATTGGGTTGAGAAATGGAATGGAATTTTTCTGTTTTCTGTACAAGATTCTTGAGAATAATAAGTAGGCTTACAGCATGTGTAGACAGTGTAAATGAGCAAACTGTTTTTTTTTTCTTTCACAGTGGTAGAAATCCCAAACTCATAGAACGAAAATATCAAAACTTATAACAAATATTCCTCTACCAATGTATATTCGGAAAAGGAGATGGGGAATAAGGGTAGGGGTGTGATGCTTATTTTATTGGCGATTAAAGGCGTTGCAAAATCATAGAGAAAATATTTTTAACATTCGAGTAATACGTAAAAAAAATGCTTATCGATGCATGACATCGAGTGATATTCATCCACCAACGCATGTATTCAGACAAAAGGTTACCAGATAATGTGGTCGTTCAAAACTCTCATACATTAATCTGTTAATGTCAGCCAATGTATCAGATTTCCTAAATCCCATTGCGTTGTAATTGGACTGGCGACAATTTCCTCGATTATGTATTCCGTATCCACGTGCAGAGTACTGTTTTTAGATCGGTTCAATGGATCATAATTCTCCGTAACGTTCTTTATGGTTTGTTTACTTCAAATCTTCTACTACGACTATACGTGCTCTGAGGAATATTTGATGTATGGTTTATCCTAACGCCAGACCTGCCTACCAGGAGTGTTCTGGAGTATTTTGTACATATTATTTATGTTAAATACCCCAATAGGACATCGAAAGACACACAGAAATTAATATTCCGTGCTATGCTGTAACACAAAAATACACAATTGGTAAAAAAAAAAACTAAAAAAAAAAACAAACTTAAAATCCTAAATTATTTTTTTACACACAAATTTCTTGTAGTATAGGCAGGTCTGTAACGCTCTTAAAATTTAAGGACAGAACAAAGCCGATTTGTTGTGGTGTCTTTATTTTTTTATTGTCTTTTCTTAGGTTTCCTACACCAATAGGCTAGCATTATATGTATTTTCATTGGTGTCCTATCTACTCTTTTCACGGAGCTCCTGTCTGTACATTGATGTGATATCTATCTGTATACCATCAGGAACCGCTATCTGTAATATCGGATACTTTAAATCCGATGGCCCCCCTATCTGTCCTTTCATAGATCTAATACTTGGCCTTCATCAATCTCAAATTTTACTTTTACGGGCCCACTATCTTTACTTTCATGGCTGCGGCTCGGATGGCCGGAGAGAGTTTCTTGTTGCCCTGGTGCTATTGGAGTTTAGGGACGACAGGAAGCCGCCGATCTAATTGTGAGGTCGTTGTATTTCATGTATTTCATGTATGTAATGTATTGTCTTTCACCCATTGAAACTGCCAATTGTGCTGGCACGGTGTCGTATGAGTGAAATAACCTTAAGTACGGCGTTAAACCACAAACAAACATATCTATAGTTCATGGGCCTCCTATCTGTACTGAACCTTCTCCGTGATGGAGGCCTCGTACTCGGGCTAGTCATATGTATAGTT
>JAVFBW010192948.1:0-10224 GCA_034783835.1 Mopalia ciliata
AATATATATACATGTGTTGCAAAATTCACAGTAGTTTAGAAGTAAAACGGCAAAACGTAAAAACGCTCTGTAGGGGGAGTATCCTTAAATATTTGTTAAACATTTGTACACTTAACACATATGTCTTCTATAAAGCATAAAATGACTGGAATAAAATCAAAATTATCAAAGGAGCGGTTACTCGAGAGTGCACACTTTTTTATAATTATTTCGCTCTTTTTCCTCTTAGCCTCTGAGGGTTGGCTAAGTGCTGTTTGTTTGGTTGTCATGTTCTATTGGTGATCTGGTGCCGGACTCCGCGTCGCAGATTTACTTTCCAAATCTTGTGAAATTGTAACCCTGGAACACTAGTTAAACGCGAGGTTATTATCGCAATTAAAAAAATACTTCAAACTTTCTGTTAATGTAGTATATTTAATAATTATCTGTCTATCGTGCATTTGTATCATACAATGTAACATACAAATAAAGTAAGAATTGAATATAACTTATTGTATACAAACTTTTATAAGTCAGTCTGTATAAAGAATTTCCGACTACAAAGTATCACAACGTTGCCATGGAAGAGAAATATTATTCGATGGAGTTACAAGCTAGTACTGATTACGAGGTCGAGTTTAAGTGTGGTATCCATATTGCATATCGTGGTCCGCGTTATCAGATGTACTGGATGAGTGTGGTATATAGGCTTAGATATAGGCAGGCATGCGATTGGGGAGGGTTAAGAGAGGCGAGGATCAACAATTCTACTGAACTCTGACCACATTAAAATCGCTAACTCAACTCCTGATACCCAACTTATTCTGAGTCAACAATTTTATCTAGAGCTCTATGCGTGCCTATTGGTAGCTACAGCTGACTTTTGGACCTTATCCGAGAACAAAGCTTGCATAAAAGATTGACAGCCCGGAGTGACAAATTTAGAAGACATCGAGTTGGAGACTTAACAACTGCTTTACGGTCAGGGGCAATATGCAGCCCAGATCCGTGCTTCTCCTCGCCCTTGTGGCAACAAGCGCAGTATCAGGTAGGAAATAATCATATTCGTTGTGTTTTTCATCTTGTTTTCCGAACTCCACATTTATCATTGGTCGCTGTAGGATTAAATGTATTTTTCACCCAACAGTATATCTCATTTTTGGGGTTTTTTTTTGTAAACCTTGAATTGTATAAGTTTGTTTTAAAGTTTTTTCATACATTGCTCCCTACACCCATTTTAGTTCCACAAAAGTTTTTTTCCTACACTTGTAGAATTAAATGGTTTTAGTGCCACAATGTATGGTTAAGACTGCTACTGAAATTTCTTACACTATGCCTATTCCTATAAAAATCTTGTCTTATGGAACTCATGGGAAAAAGACCGTGAACCAAGTGGAATTCAATTAGATACTTTTACAGTGACATACACAGAAAAGATGATCTTCGAAGGCACTGCAATTTAAGCGTTTTAAATTCTCTATGCATAAAATAATTATATATATATATTTTTAAAATGATGATGACTTAAACGGAAAAATATTTAAATCGGGTGAATAAAGCGAACAAAGATCTGGAATTGTATAGGCTTATTCAGAAGCTTATCTTTACTGTGGTGGTAGCCTAGATGCATATCAAGCGAGAACAGCTGATTAAATTTAAAACATTCTTCTGTTGTCTAACTGAATACATGCGAATCTATTTTATTAACAACTGACAAGGACAATCTTGACCACGTCTCCAGCGCATGGGGCGCCTTTTTGTAAATTGTATTTATATAGGTCCTCCCCAGTCCCTTAAAGTGTGTTGCTGCAAGGAATATGTCAACACGCACTTGACGTGCAATGTAAAAATATATGTTTTTAGCAGATTGGCTTGTTTCTTTAAGGTATTCACATTATTCGTTGGATGTTATAAATGGCATGAAACTGTTACATACGTTTAATAGGCGAGATTATTGTGTTAGTCGATAGGCGAGATTATTGTGTTAGAGTCCAAAAGCGAGATTATTGTGTTAGAGTCGATAGGCGAGATTATTGTGTTAGAGTCGATAGGCGAGATTATTGTGTTTGAGTCGATCCAATGTACATCGTTAACGTAATAAGGTAAAATATGCATATAGATCTTGCATAACGTACGGAATGAAATTTGATACCTCAAAATTGGAATGATCATCTGTTGATATTTGAAGCTCGGCTGTTACAAAGATATCTAGACTCTTGCATGAGCAGGCAGCTAAATTCCTTACAACCGATAAGACATACTGACAATTCGGGGTATAGGCATATTAAATGCATTTTGTTTAAGCCTTTAAAATAATGGTTCAAATACAGGAGGCCATTTTCCACCGAACCAGTTAGATTCGGCATGCATTCATACGGATTAAAGGAAAACTCAAATAAAAATGAACAGTCATGAAATGTTTTAACTTTATGGTAACTGCGTGTTGAATACATGTACTATGAGTGTTGCCAATGGGTTAAAAGTCTTATTTATAACCACGTGATTTAATGTTAATGGGGCTTTTTAACAAATGCTTGGAGGATGAATGTGAGTAAGTACTTATTACCTCCGAGTTGTCAGTTGTAACATTACATCACTTTCTATGATAAGATTAATGTGTACACTTAAACAACCTTAATATTTCATAGGTTACATATTTCTTACATTGTCATTTTTGCAAAGCTGGCTTCAAAATTTAAAATTGAATGCGAAAAGAACAAACAACCACAGCTTCCTTCCTAAAATATTGATGTGGATCGAATTACCAGAGGTTTATTGAAAATGATGTAGACATTTATAAGTATATATACAATAAGTACATATGCTGACTCATTTTACAAGTAAGTAAAGCTGATAGGAATGATAAGAGAATAGGTATGGTTTTGAACGACACTGCATGATCCGGGAGATTCTGCCGGCTCCTCAACAATACACGTTAACAAACAATTAAGTGCTTGAGACCATTTATCGATAACCATAAGTACCCAACAGTCGACCAATCTAAACTCCACATCTTAGGGTAACTTTCTACACTGAAATGTACAAGAACTGCATGTTATTCATAATAATGTTAATATATAGTATATTTATTTTAATCTATCTGTTGGGAAAAAAGGCCTCTATCGCTGCCTCATAATGTGCCCTTTCTATCGTTCCAATGATATGAGTGAACAGTGTTCGCCAGATATATAAGATGAGGTCAGTGTTTACAAAAAGTAAGTCAGGGATGCGGACACTCACTAAATAAACCGATTGCTGTAAAATCCGAAACTAGAGAAGACTTCTAATAAAACAGGAAAAGGATTCTAAAATTTCCGGAAACCGCAGAAATGCCTCCAGTGTACTACACTCAATCATCTATTATAGTTGTTCATGTTTAGATACAAATCAACTTACGCCCGGACTTGGGAATGTCTAATCTTTAACGTTACCGGTACCTTAGTATTATTAAAAATTAACAGAATATGTCAATGTAACATACAAAAAGAAACCATTCTCTTTCAAGAATGTGACATGATCATAAATAAGCAGAAAATTACTCCACTTCATTTTTTAATAATGCGAGAAATTAATAAACGAATTACATGAATTTCTCCCAGTACTAAAAGGTTAGAATTCGTCTGATTTTATTGAATTCTCTTTTTGTTTTTACCATGTAATCCAAAATTTCACACTCCCAATGGAAGGTATTTTTATGTTTAAATTTTATTTTCAGTGCCAATCGACATACGTCGGTTCGATGAGGATACTTCATGCGCCACAACATGCACAGGTTAGTGGTAAATCGAAAAACATTCGCCCATCTGAGAAACATATTCAGTAACTTTAATGCAGAATAAATCTTCGGTAAAACTCGTTATTTTCCGTTCGAAATGACGTCGGGAAAAATTGGTGCTGTATAAATAGTTCTGTACTGTAATTAATTCCAGATGTGCCACCAAATTATTAACTCATAAACAAAAGTTCTGTCCTTGTTAAATGGGGTCTATTGACATAGATTTAGTTACCGTGTTAATTTCTTACGCGAAATGGGTACACATTTAAGCTTAAAGATATGGACCAGTTGTTTGTCTTTCAGATGGCAAAGTCCGATATCCTATTACAAACAGTGGCAAGACATGAAATAAAATTAGAACAAATAAACTTGTATCTGTTCATACATAACCTAAATAACGACGTAGCTTTAACGATATTTTATCCCAAAATTTATTTACCAAAATATTTCTGTCCATTGTAACATATGTGATTTTTTTGGAATAAAACAAAATCCAATGTTAATCTAATTGTAAAATAAATTATGGATCTATTTAGTAATGCTATCTTGGATAAATTTTGATCAATAGGACAGTCCGGATATGCCAACGATTTTGAAGGCAAGACAAAGACGGCATATCAAGGGACCTTTTACAGTCATACTAACAACACTGATTAATAGATCCCTCAATATTCCATGTTATTTTTGTTCATTTAGAGAGCGGAAAGTTCCGCTATGAGCCTGGAAAAACGTATGAGTTTACATACGAGACCAAGACAAAGACTGGTATAGAGGGCGCTTCAGAGGACCAGTCCACGCTCATCACGATGGCCACCGTCGACGTGGAAGTCATGACCCCGTGCGAATTTGTTCTTAAGGTAGATAACTCTTGCATGAATTTAATTTATAGGTCTCAAATTGATCTTAACCGCGTTTTACCAACGGTTAAGCTATTCAGAGATTGCCTGATTCACATTGACCGTATCTTTTCCTGTTATTGTTTCAAACTAATGCATTTTAACAAGCCCTTGTCTCCAGATTTGAAATTAATGCATTTTCTCATGTTAGATGGATGATGTTCGCCTCATGGAAATCGACCCAGAAAATCCGTCCAGACAAATCTATTCTCCAGCCACGCGTGACTTTAAGCGAAGGATGGAAGCTAACCCAATGAGATTCGGATTCCAAGATGGTCGCATCGAGAGTATATGCCCAAACGATGATGATCCTACATGGGTTATCAACATAAAAAGAGGATTCTTATCTACATTCCAAAACGCTATGGTGTCGCTGGATCGAGATCAGAGAGTTACAGAGGTAATGAAACTTTATAAACAATGGCATTGTTGCAACTTGCGATATGCATTATAGGCCTAATGAGCCGCCTTTAACAAATAATTTGAATGAAATAACCAATATTTTCCTATTGGGTCTAAACTGATCATTTTCCTTGATTCTACAGTTACTTGAAGGCGCTAAGTCACGTCTATTTCTTCATTGGTTTTAACAAAGTGAGGATCTACCTTGTCTTGTGCTCTTCTTTTCTATCTTACAAACCATCATCTCTCCATGAAGATCTATCGCCCTTTATCTTGTCTTGTACTCTTCTTTTCTGTTTTACAAACCATTATGTCTACATGAAGATCTATCGCCCTCTACCTTGTCTTGTGCTCTCCTTTTCTGTCTTACAAACGTTTATGTCTACATGAAGATCTATCGCCCTCTACCTTGTCTTGTACTCTTCTGTTCTGTCTTACAAACGTTTATGTCTACATGAAGATCTATCGCCCTCTACCTTGTCTTGTACTCTTCTTTTCTGTCTTACAAACGTTTATCTCTCCATGAAGATCTATTGCCCTCTATCTTGTCTTGTACTCTTCTTTTCCGTTTTACAAACCTTTATGTCTACATGAAGATCTATCGCCCTCTACCTTGTCTTGTACTCTTCTTTTCTGTCTTACAAACCATTATCTCTCCATGAAGATCTATCGCCCTCTACCTTGTCTTGTACTCTTCTTTTCTGTCTTACAAACGTTTATGTCTCCATGAAGATCTATCGCCCTCTATCTTGTCGTGTACTCTTCTTTTCTGTCTTACAAACTTTTATGTCTCCAAGAAGATCAATAACCCTCTATCTTGTATTTTACTATTCTTTTCTGTCTTAAAAACGTTTATGTCTCCATGAAGATCTATCGCCCTCTACCTTGTCTTGTACTCTTCTTTTCTGTCATACAAACCTTTATCTCTCCTTGAAGATCTATCGCCCTCTATCTTGTCTTGTACTCTTCTTTTCTGTCTTACAAACCTTTATCTCTCCATGAAGATCTATCACCCTATTTTTTGTCTTGTACTCTTCTTTTCTGTCTTACAAACCTTTATCTCTCCATGAAGATCTATCGCCTTATTTCTTGTCTTGTACTCTTCTTTTCTGTCTTACAAACGTTTATGTCTCCATGAAGATCTATCGCCCTCTGTCTTGTCTTGTACTCTTCTTTTCTGTCTTACAAACCTTTATGCCCATGAAGATCAATCGCCCTCTAGCCCTCCTTTGCTTGTCTAATTTTGCAGGCGGATATTGCTGGGGACTGTGATGCTGAATATAAAGTGGAGACACCGTCTAGCAGATGGTCTTCCGTCACGATACTCAGAAAGACAAAGAACCTTCTGGGGTGTGTTCACCGTCATGGATACAACTCTGCTATACAAGCCGTCCCTTACCATGCTCAGTCTGTAAGTACAAACAAAACGCATAAATGGGGGATAATAAAGGTTTCAAACTCACAACCAAGACTGAAAGTCTGGATAACCACGTGGATTATAAAGGTCTTGCACGTTGTTGCACGTGTTTGATACTAAACTAAAATACTATAAGCGCTGACTGGTCAAATTACTATTTACATCGGAATTATGCCAAGTCCTAAAGGTCCCTTGCAAACCTAGATTCTCATTTAGGTTGATATGTACCAAAGAAAGTCGTACTATGCACAACTTGTGAAATTATTCGGGCCAATCAATGAACATTTTCTTTTCCAACATCTATACATTGTATTTTAATTTATTCTTCATTTCCTACCCAAACACTGACAAAAATCTAAGAGCGACAAAAGTGTATCGGTGACCCCTTAACCCGCAAACATAAAAACCTAGGTTCAACCCATTGTGTGCTTTCTACAGTGATTAAGCAGTGATTAAAGTTCAGGTCGGGAAAGTCATTGATAGATTATCGATTTCTCGTCGATAAACCACTAACCTTAATGTCATATCAACGTTGCACCTGAACAGGATTTTGTGCGAGCTATCTTGCAACTCATCTCTGTTAAACTAAATAACTATAGATTAACTTTTACCCAAATTGCCAACATGATTGGATATTTTATTTATTTCAATGAGTGTCTTCTCCTTTTAAATATTGGTCGTTGGTGTTAGTGCCAATACGGGAGATTAAGTGAAGTTAATTTCTTTATTGATTCCTTACAGGTCATATTCATATGTATGCGTACAAAACCAATAGAAAAAATCGTAAATAAGTAATATTAAAATAAACTGATTTCAACACAGTCCGCAGATAATACGAAGAATATCTCTATTTCACAAACAACTTAAAATCTTATATCCATATGTTTTTACAGGATATTCAGTCCCTTCCATTGCTGCAGAGCAGACACGATTGTGAACAGCAGATTGATGGCGGGAAACTTATCAGCGCCACCTGCCAGGAAACCCATCTATTTAGACCATTCTCTAAGGGAAGTAATGGTGCTGTTACAGACACAACTCAAAAAGTCAAATTCAGCAAAGAAAAAGCTCACACTAGGCAAAGGCCAGGTAAGTGTGTGAAACCGATTTGAAAATGTTATGTGATATGTCAATTAAAGCTCTTTTGAAAGTAGAATGACATATGTCAATATATTTAAATTTTAAAAAATGACACAAAACAACAAAACTAATTCTCCATATTGAAAGTATACACAGATTCGATGTTATAATAAGGCAAAAGTATCGGTACTTTTCACAGATTTCATCAGTCGTAGAAGTGATCTGCATTTTGAGCACGAGTCTATAGATGGCGCTGACTCAGCCACTAAGAAGCGGGAAGCGGAAGTGAGATTGCAAAAACTTTGCCGACTGACTCGTGAAGATATTAGACCAGAAACGCCTCAGTTATTTGCTGACCTAGTCCATCTAATGAGAGATCTGGACGCAAATTCGTTGAGAGACCTCTACCGTCAAGTCCAATCCAACAGCTTCTGCTCGGATAATTCAGAACGCACAAGGTACACGGAATGTTAACTCAAACTAAATTTTTACGAAACTTACTTGACTAGATTCAAATTCACATTGTTGCAGGTTTATCAATCATTGTTAAATCCAAACTGAATTATATATAACTAAATTTACGGAGAACTGGAAGAAACTAAACATAGTAGTCATAATAGAAACTCCCAAAAGTCGGATAAAATAATTTAAAGGTCATCGTAATGCACAAGTGCTTCGCCAGTAATATGTCACAAGTAACATTTTATAAATAACTTTGATAACTTCTTCTGCAGAAAATTCTTTTTGGACGCAATTCCAATGGTGGGAACGAAGGCTTCAGTCAGTATGATTGAAAACCTTATTTCTAAGGGAATTATTCAAGGAATTGAGGCAGATGTCTGGGTTACATCCCTTGCTTTCATCCCAAACCCCAGGCGGGAGATGCTGGTAGAAATCAAGGTATGTATCATGACTGGTTTTTCGTGTGCTTTATCCACAGCGTTTAGTATTAAACAAATGAAAAGACCCATGACTCTCAATCACATTAAAAACAATATTACTAAACATACTCTATACATTCTATATTACTCTTTAATTTTTCCTTACATCAGCTATGGAAACATCCTCTTGGGTAACACCTACCAAACCCATACCAAGCCCCTCTTCCTTATCCAGAAAAGAGCTGTTCGAGTCATTAAAATATCTAAATGCAAAGACCATACTCATCCTCTGTTCCAACGTCTCACCATTCTACCATTATATCAAATTAACACATTTCAAATTCTTTTGTTTGCCCATAAATGTTTTCATCATCCAGATCAAATACCGTCCTGTTTCGAAAACTACATCACAAAACAAAGAGCTATTCATGGGTATAACACTCGAGGACAATGTTTAAACTTTCACAGACCATTCTATCATAGTAATCATTCTTATCATTCCCTTAAAACAGCTAGTCCAAGGGCATGGAACAAACTACCTCACAAGCTTCGTGAAATTTCATCCACATCTTTATTCAAATCAAAATTTAAAATGTACCTAATTGAAAAACTTAACGTGTATTGACTCATGCTGGTATTGTGTATATATCTGTAAATTAACTGTAATGTTTTTTATTCATACAAAGATTTGTACCCCAATGCACATTAACACTTTTTTTAAAACTTTATATATCGGTTGCCCTCATCTTTACAAATGCATGATTTAGCTGCATGCTCTTTAACATAAATTCTTCAGGGATAGAACAAGCTCTTTGTGAAGTTTTATTCCCGCCAATGCTTTACTATTTATTAATTTTCTTCTTTATATTGTTAAATTTGGTGAATAAACAATCAATCAATCAATACGAATTACAACAAAAAGTTTTACTTTGTGTTTACTCCTACAGTGAACATATAACAAGACACTACATTGTCTTCATCGATTCGTGTTTTGCTATTTTAGCCTCTTCTTCGTAACAAACCCACTGGCCACGTGATGTTATCTGTGTCTGCTCTTGTGAATAATTACTGTCAGAAGAAGGCCTGCGACAACGACATGGAAGTGGAAAACATTGTATCTATTTTGTCAGAAAATTTAGGAAGTAACTGTGACATCAGAGGAAATAACGCTGAAACGGTAAATTGAACTGCCATAATGTCTGAGGCCGTCGCGTTTTTTTCAATCTGATTTTTTTATTTTAATTTAAGATACAACAGATTCAAAAAATAACATTTTCCGTCTGCCTTCTTACAGGCAGTTAGTATTGTGGTAACAATGATCTATTCATATTGATATCTTACCCGCTGTCAGTTAGTAATGTGATAACAGGAACATATTCATATTGTTCCCTTACCGGCTGTCAGTTAGTACCGTGGTAACATGGACATATTCATATTGTTCCCTTACTGGCTGTCAGTACCGTGGTAACATGGACATATTCATATTGTTCCCTTACCGGCTGTCAGTTAGTACCGTGGTAACATGGACATATTCATATTGTTCCCTTATCTGCTGTCAGTTAGTAGGCCTACTGTGGTAACATGAACATATTCATATTGTTCCCTTTCAGGCTGTCAGTTAGTGATGTGGTAACATGAACATTTTCCTATTGTTCCCTTATCGGCTGTCAGTTAGTACTGTGGTAACATGAACATTTCCCTATTTTTCCCTTACCGGCTGTCAGTTAGTAATGTGGTAACATGAACATTTTCCTATTGTTCCCTTATCGGCTGTCAGTTATTACTGTGGTAACA
>JAVFBW010192959.1:0-10223 GCA_034783835.1 Mopalia ciliata
TCCTGGACACAAGTTTCCAAATTGTTATTTGTAACCCACATACATCTCGAAAAAAGGTAACGGCAAATAACATAGCTTAAAAATATGTGATTAAGATATTAAGAAAATATATCACGCATGTGTTTAAAATAGGCTACACCAAACATCGAACGTATATAGAAGAAGTATAAAGTATGAATATGACCTCTTAGTATAATGTTTATTTGTTTGTTTGTTTGTATGTTTGACTGGAGTGTAACGTGGTACTCAAGGGTACATCACTTATATGACGTCGAATGGTAAAGTGAAAAACCGCGATTGACGCAGCCACAACGTGGGACTCACTCATATACCCGATGACAAACATGCAGACCGACTGGATCCCGTGAACGGTACTGTACATCGAATTAGTTACTGCGCACGCTAGTCATTAAGCCACGGGCCAGGAGAATGGAAGTTACAAGTTATTTGATACAGAAAGAAGGTTCGCCGTAACCATGAAGTCCTGCAGATTTTTGTTCTATTTCAACGCTACTACGGGTTTTGTGTTTTTTGATTTGTTTGTTTGACTGGGGTTTAACGCCGTACTTAATTTCACTCACATTACGGCGTGCCAGCCCAATGGGTGAATGAGACCACCCATTGACACCACAGGTAACAAACAAAAACAGCACAGGACAATACAGAAATCCCAAACATATTGGCTTCCTGTTTATCTTTAGCACAGAAAGCAGCTCCCTCCAACCACCCACCGGGTTTTGGGAGAAAGGTGTAGGAATTATTTTAGCACATGAATTTAATATACCTGTATAAGGTAACCAGTAAATCGGGTATTACATTGGTATAATTGGATCACAATAGGGCACTTATGGATATTTCACTCATATGGCCGCTCGAGAGTCCAATATGTTAAGGAAACCACCATGGGCTTGGCAATCAACACGTTATGGCAGGACAAAGCAGTTACAAGACACAATACAAAGGCACCACAAACACATAGGCCCCGTGTTGCTCCATAAGAGGGGGTGGAAAGTGCATTGAAGGAGGGTCAATGGTCAGATACGCTTACCACTGTTTCACGACCATAAGTTACAAGTATAATTGAAATACCTCTGAGTGCTGGGCTAAACAACAAAGAATCCTTGATTATTAAACGCACATATTCATTATTTACAACTGTTAATTGGAAATTTTGCATAATTCATAAGCTTGTTTTGATGTTAAATGGATGTTGTGAGCCGAACATTGCTATATACAATGTAAGACCAATTAATCCTAATGGAGACACAAAGGCCGGGCACTGAAAAGCTTTTTTGCGCGTGACGTTTACAAATATACATGTATGAAAATTTTTCACACAAATATAAATTTAGCAAAAAGTTATATTAACGACAAAATTCGTATGACAGCGTTGTAGAAAAATTTTCAATTTTGTTTTCGGTTGGCATCACTCCTGTAAATGGGCCTTAAGCGGTTTTTGTGGAATAAGTTATAGAAATTTTTTTTAAATTTAAACATAAAGTAAATCTTATGTACATGCATAAAACGCTTGACCTAAATATAAGATTAGGAGCTAATGGAGAATATTACCTGTAGGCATATAACTGACGCCGTATGTCCTTCAAACGTCCTTAAACATTGTCCTTTGAGGATATTCCAGCTCTTTACCGAATTATCCGTACTTCCGGTGAATAACACTTTCCCAAGCGGATCTGTAGCCATGCACGTGACTGCGCCTGTGTGACCTTTGAACACCTTGATGCATTTACCGGTTTCAAAGTTCCAGGTTCGCGCTGTAAAGTCCGCTGATCCCGTGATAAGAACGTCAGTCCCCGCGTCCTCGTCAACCGAATCATGAATCATCTCCTCCTCATCCGCGGGAATAAAAATTAGCGGATAAACCCCGCGCTTGTGACCGCGAAAAACACGAACGCATTTCGCTGTATCGAAGTCCCAACAGAGACATGTACGGTCGTAGGAACTAGTGAAAACGAAATCCCCAGTACAAATCATACGGTAAACTACGGATTTATGTCCTCTGAACACATCGACACATTCACAAGTACTGATGTCCCACTTCCGAATTGTACTATCGGAGCTCCCCGTGAGGACAAAATTTTCCTCAATCACAACACATGTTAAATAGCCCTCATGGCCCTGTAATATCCCAATACATTCACACTGTTCTGTTTTGGTACTCCACAAACGGGCAGACTTGTCTTCACTTCCTGTTACAAGAACCGACCCGTCTTCACTCAAAGCCATACAGTTTATTCCACCATCGTGATCATCTAGTACCTGTAAGGCTAACGACTTACTCTTCTCGCCTTCAGCTTTTGAACCACAGCTTCCCATGTTGTGAGTACTATCAATACAATATAATTCAATACAAACGATACAGTAAGTGAATCCTAGTATTTCAAAAAAGGTAACCTTCGATGTCAGATATTCGTGACAAAAATATGTCGGAAACGTCTTTGGTCAACTACCACTTCACTCTCTGAATGACAAGCACAGGAAATGTAAATTTAGTGCTGATAATTTTCTACATGAACCCTCCAGTCTACATTGAGGGTCAGTCGCCATTTTGGAAACGGGACTCCATGTTAAGGAATGGTACCAACCCAAGTCAAGTTTTAGGCCGATTTACAAAATTGTATTCCAAGTAAAGTTACAGCCACAGAGTTTTTGTATACAAGTATGTTGCTCTTATTTAAAAAGACCGAATGGCACAGCACTCAGTCTAGTTCAGAATTCTACAATATGGCCAACTGTTCTATCACCAGTATGTAATAGTGAAACAGACGTCTACCTGTTCTCACCTGAGGTTAATTTACAAATGACAGGTAAACCTTGAGCTATCGACTCCCAGGCTATTGTTTACCTCCTATATTCAACTCCTCTTTTGAATAATTAATTATTTCACTGGTGAACTGAGAATAGTTCGGTTCGGATCAATAGAGCTTAACGCAAGACCACAAGTGAAACTGAAGTTTGGCGTGTTGTTTTGATAGACCTGCTGGCTAGCGGTAACGTCCTAATTAAAGCTCTCGCAGGTACAGAGCTAGTGAGTCGACTCAGCATTCCCCGTTAGCGTTATCAGATTATAGCAGCTGTTTATCCAGTGGATGTCGTCCCAGGAGATTTAATGTTGTCGGGCACCTTTTATTCTGTCAGCCATTAGTCTCTACATGACGATTTGTTAGACAATCGATGAAGTATTGACCAGAAGGTGGCGCTCAGCAGAAGTATCCCAGCGCTTAGCAACGCACCATGGCAACATGGTAAACAAGTGGCTTGTGTTAAAAGCTATCGTCCATCCGCTGTGTTTGAATCCACTAAGATTTATCTCAAGGCGTCAATAAAAATGTTTTAACGATCAACTCTTAGTATGATCAATAGCATTGTTTTTCAAATGACGCACATCCGGTTCTCTTCAGTGGATAAAATAGAAGAATACAAAACACAAAATCGATGCTTGTAAAACAATACAACCAAGAACTGACAGAATTTAATGAGAATGACCCATCATGAATAAAAATCATCTTTCTATTTCAGTCAGGTCAGGCTAACCGAGAATCAGTTATCTTGGTTTGACTTCTTAACCAACGGTCTTTAATTTTCTCTTAGAGTGGCCTCCCTTCAATGCTAGCCAATAACGCCACCTGGTGTAGCATTCATTTGTTTGACATACATTTCTAAATCTACCTTGCCATTTGATCATTTGTGTGTTTGATTGGGGCTCAACGCCGTGCTCAAGGGTATTTCACTTATGTGACGACGGGGTGTCCACTTCACACTGTTCCTTGCCTTATTACGGTGGAAAACCGGGAGACACACTCCTAAAAACAACCCCTCTATTGCCGGAGCCACATCTTGTGACTCACTCCCATACTTGGGTGTCGACAGACGGACTCGATCCTGTTAATGGTACATCGAGGTAGGCACAAAAAGCGCATTCGCTATCCACTAGGCCATGGCCTCGGGTCACCTTGCCATTTGAAGCTTTGTTAGCAAGCATAAAGATGTGTGGTTTTTTACTTTCGTTGTTAATTTTTTTATTGCCTTAATAGTGACTTCATTCCATGTATATATGTTTTTTAAATGAGATGGTTTATCGGTTTTGATTCAATGGACATCCTTGTACCAGTGTCACATGCAACAATCAAAGACAAGACAAGACAGTCACAAAGCATAATACAAAGACATCTCACGCATATAGACATTGTGTTTCCCGTTCGCCTAGAAAACACGGGCAATTAGCAGTTGAGCTATCCTTGAGTAAATTGGGAGGGAACTTCCTGATGCCCTGGTGCTCTCAGAGCTAGAAGAAAACATGAAGCCCGTCAAATACATGATAAGACAATCCCAAGACGTTAAACAAAGACATCTCAAATACAAGGGTTACGTTTTGTCCCTTAGTTCTGTATTATAATTCAGCTTAAGTATCCGTGAAGTAAAGTCGTGGGAAGGTTTCCTTTGCCCCGTTGGTCTCAGGGCTAAGGGTCAACACGAAGACGATCTGTTTGTGAATCCGTTCTGTGATTATCCAGATTTGTCCCGTGTTGTCTTTGTTTGTTGTCAGATCTTTACACCGTGAATTACCGTAATTATTGAAACCATGCCATACCGGTACAAATGCCGTTTACTTGGAACCTGCCGGAAATTAAACATTTGGCTTTTTTTCATTTATTTTACATTGATCAACTGTGTACGTTGCTTTGCTTTGAATAAAACTTCGAAATCAGGAACCATTAGGGAAAACAGCTGTCCTGCTATAATCGCAATGTCCATAAATAAGACTCATTTCACTGTAGACATCTTCATCCAGGCCACCTCAATAAGGGCCGTTTGTTTGGAGAGTATTAAAGCGGACTTTACTTAGCACTAGGGGGAGTGCAACTTTCTATATTAATCCAAACAGTATACTAGTACCAATTATTGTTGGAATACACCACCGCCATTTAACTGAAATACCCTTTAGCACAGCGTAAAACTGCAATTATTCAACGAGAAATAGCGAGAATAACATTTACGAAATGAGCAGGTCGTAATCAGTATTGCTTCTGATCCCTTCCTACGACATATCAGCTTCAACACGTAAGGTTATCAGTTTGTCTTATACATATTAAAAGCTTCCTTAGTGCTGGCGATTCGATGCCTAATTCCTAGAGCCGTAGGTTCGATTACCAGAGATCGGTCTCATCTTGCACAATTCATTGACCAAGAATTTAAAACAAGAAAGTGGTATAGCCAAATTGCGCAAATATTGTAACCTTAATATGTCTAGAAATGCTTATGTTATCAATGAATAAGGAAAATCCGTACGAATTACCCCTTTAAAGCTTTTCTTTTTAGCCGTGACCCTATTTTCTGTCCTCCGTGGCGAAGTGGTCTAGAGTGTACGCTCTAGTGAGTGTATGCTTCTGGTTCACATGTCCCCCTAACCTCTGGGGTCGCATGTTCGATTCCCACCAACTGTATGCGGGTTGGTATGCTAGCAACCAGCGGAAGATCGTGGGCTTTCTTGGTTAAATTACTACCCATTTTTTCTCCCACAATTATGCCGGCCAATAATCTGTAACTGGGATTTAATCCTGTTATCATGTTTTCACTAATAAACTGTCGCCCTGTGCACTGAACTATTGTCTCTTTCAATAATGCATTGGTACCTGATGCAGTAGGCCTACCCAGCCAGAACGCTCACGTGTGACCCATATGGGTATAATGTATGGGCAGTGCTGGGGTTGGTGGGCATGGGCAAAAGGAAGGGTAATTTGTGGGTTTTACCTGGGACCAACATGGGCTACCAATGAAAAGTGTATAAATTGTTTTTCCGCAAATAATGTGAAAAATTAAAAAAAAAAAAAATATATCTATATATATATATACACAATAAAAAGTATAAATTAGTATGAAAATGTACTGGATTTATTGTGGACCAGAGAAGGCCTTGCCTAGTTTCGAGAAAACGCGCGTGACTCGCTTGATTTTAGTTTGAGAGGTAGAATCAACATTTACTGCGTTTGTTTAGAAAGTGTTCTGTATTAGCTACGGTAGCCGAGCCTGCGACTCCATATAACTCTGGGCAGCCCACACAGGCCACACGAAGGCCCCCACAAACATATCTATGTGGGTCCCACATAGTAGCCCATGTAGGACCCATATGGGTCCAATCGATCATTGTTGGCTGGGGAATATGTTTTTATTGAAGAGAAACAATAATTTAGCGTCATAGCCTAGTATACTTCCTGTTGATGTAACGTTGTTTGATAGCCACTACCCTTTTCAAAACAATACTATCATATTCAACAACAACATACTAGTACCCATATCCTGATTTGATTTACCACAAGAGTTAAATCAAATGTCACACCCAACGCTATAGATTGATCATATTTTAATCCGATTATGGCATACTGTGTATAACATAAACTTGACAAACAAAACAATTAATTCTTCTCGTTCCGATAATAAATAAGGATTACTTTTATTTTCGTAAATACCATTGAATTATAGCAATAACTGTGCGAGAATTTGCAAAGTCGTTGCCATGGTAACCGTCTACACACACCTCAAACTGTACCGAGCACACGTCAAACAGTTAAGCTTCTCACAAGTTGAAAAAAATAAAAAGAATCACGAAAACGTTAGACTTAGATAAATCCACCAACCAAAAAAAAACAACAACAGATTTGTATATGGCCGGGCTTTATCAAGACAGTGTACAGTAGGGTTTATTTTACTCCGTAACAATATAAGTCGATTTACTAGAAATATACAACTATAGCAAGCCGTTTTATCACTTCTACTTTTATTCTACATATGTTGAATTCTTTTCCAAATATGTGAAATTCTTTTCAATATATGTAAAGTAAGTGATTAATTTTACATATCTGAAAAAGAATTTCACATATGTGAATTTGTTTTCCACATATGTTGAATTCTTTTCCACATATGTTGAATTCTTTTCCACATATGTGAACTTATTTTTTAAACATGTAAATTAAAGTCATGTATTTTACATATGTGGAAAAGAATTCGTTTGAACATATGTAAAATAAATGATCAATTTTACATATATGTGAAATATGTGAAATTCTTTTGAACATATGTAAAATAAATGTTTAATTTTACATATGTGAAAAAGAATTTCACATATTTGGAAAAAGAATTCAACATATGAAGAATAAAGGTAGAAGGGATAACACGGCTTGCCATATGCAATGCATCTGCCATATAGTTAAGCTAACTGTCATTAGGGACGGATCCCCCTGTTACAACGTATCATGTGATTTAGCACACAAGAAAATTCAAAAGAACGAAACTTTAAAAATGATGCAATATGGCATACTTCTCGCGTTCCTCGATCATAATGTTGCTTACTAATTCAAGCGCTTTTACCCAGTGCGAAAGACCAGTAACGACAACTAAAACAATTGCTTCACGCAGTGCTGATCAGGGACATAATTTCCGAGAGTTCCTCACAACTAAAAATACACGTGTCTGAAATGTGACATCGTCGTTTCTCACTTGTCGTAGCCGTGTTATTTGATTGGACAACTGCTTTGGGCCCATCAACGTCTAGAACGATTGGCAAAGAAACAAACCAAAACCATACACGCATGTCAGATTGACAGAAAATAACACAATATGATAGTCTGATGTCAGAAGAAATTAACGCTGACCTTCGTGTGTTCGGACGACTGCTTTAAATTGCTGTGAGTAGTAATTTCTCCGTTATTCGAGAAATTGCATATTAATTTAGCCTTTAACTTCTCCACGGAATCGACCCCTGATATCATGTTTTAACCATCAAATACCATCTAGCCTTTTAACACAGACTGGAAACTTTGGGATAAACCATTACTATCTTCTCAGGAAGTGACGAGGGTGCTCTCCCTTTACAATAGCCAAAGGTCCATGCAAATTCGAGTTCTCGCCACCTCGACCTATCCACTTTTTGAAGAAAAAAATTATAAACCACGAGATTCCTTGGTACAATCTCGTGTTTGAGTAATTTTCTGAAGAGCGAGAACGCAAGAACCCGAGAACCCGAGAACGAGAGAACTTGAGAACTAGAGGGAGCGAGATTTAACTACTAAATATCGCTTTCCGGTTGAAGTACGCTCATGTCAATTGCGGCCAATGAGAAGCTCTAAATTGTCCCATACTGTAATAATCCAAGGAATGTGTTTATTATTGCTCTGCAAAGATTGCTCTTGCATTGCCAGGTCGTGCACACCAGCTGCCCGACGTTCTATTTAGTATTTTAAACAGAAGATGACACTGCATGGTTTCATTTTATACCGCTTCCTCGCCTTTCATGTAAAGATAGTTCAAACCTCGAGAATTAAACATTAAATCTCGACTTTTAGTGTTTTTATCAGTGATGGACGAGGGAGCGAGAACGCGTCGAATCTCACCCCCTTTAGTTTTTTAATCTTCGTGATCTCGCGTTTTCGCTCCCTCGACCTTCACAATTTAAAGGCGAGGAAGCGAGGAACCGAGATTTAATACGTAAATCTGGCTTCCTAGAGTTCTCGAGTTCTGGCTTCTTCGCCCCTCAAAATGTGGAGGAAAATTACAAAATCACGAGATTTTAACAAACATTCTCGCTATATAAGCTTCCATAGAATTCAGATACGAAACATAAATGAGGACAGAAGGCGGTTATATTTTCACTTACTAGTACACTGGTAGAATTGGTTCCAAAATATCCGTCTAGTCAAATTAGCTCTTGACACAAATGATCTGCCTGGAAATAAATTATAAAAAATAAATAACCTTATTAAATACACCTCCCTGAAGAGCTCAGTCTTGTAAAAAATCAGCCTTATAAAACTCCCTGGTGTTGGTTTCTCCGCATTAAAATCTGAAACTAACACCCATGTCAGTTTCCGTACCGGTACAGTTATCTCTGGGGTTATGTCGGAGCATCCTTCGACCCTTTCCGTACCGTTACAGTTATCTTGGACACGTGTAATGTTAATCGGCGTATGTACTGTGCGCATGCGTAGAAGTCAACCGAAGTACTGTGCGGATTTGTATAAAACGATACTAAAAAAACAAGCCGGTTTTTGAGGTGAAGTCACATTTTAACTAAACATTGTTCCTTTTTATGTATGCCTTGTTGTAAATAATTCAAATTTCGTCCGTTATAAGTATTTTAATAATGAGATAGCTCCATTGACGTCATCATTTCAACACAAGAATAGCCTTCAAACATAAACAATAAACACGTGGTTAAGTGGGACATCTAAAATGTCTATATATCGCCCGAGATTATTTACGGTACGGAAATGGTCGAGCGATGTCCCAGCGTGTCACACCACGTGACGCCCTCTTAATGATGGCTGTTGCGACCTACCAAACGGTTCATTGATTTGTTAAATTGACTAATTTGCCAACAATCGTATTCTTACGAGAGTTTCTATAGTGGACGAGATTAAGACAACTGTCGTACGCTATGCCAGGGCATCGCGCATTAATTTCCGCCAATATTTGGGGCGACCTATGCCACAGCCCAGAACATAAATAAGCAGTTCAAAACAATATGGCTCGTGTGTATCTTAGAGTCAATGTCTCGTTGTACAAAGTAAATGTAGAATTGATTTTATTTTAGAATGGTTCCCCAAATCTGCTATGTAAGTGTCAAGGATTTTTGCTGACGAGCCGGAGTTTACCATTCGCTTGTTATTATTATCATTTTTTCTTTCTTAAAAAATCATAATAATTAAATACAGTCACAATCTGCCACAAAATATATATCTTATGCATATGTTTACAGATGTTTACCACAGTTTCATGTTAACCTCAGTTTTCATTGAACTACTGGCACTAGGACCTTTCATGAACTTCGTTTAGTATAGCTTATCCTCATAATAGATATTTGACTATACCCAGCTTACCTCTTAAACGCTTTCGGTGTCCCCATCAGAACTGATACACGCCAATAAACCTAATATATATTTGACCTTACCAAGTCAAGCTCTTACAGGTTTTTGGGTGTGCTGCAAATCAGTCTTTATATGGACTGGCGCACATCAATTAACTTAATAGATATTTGACCTTACCCAGTCAAGCTCTTATACGCTTTGGTGTAGTGCAAAAGTGAAGTACGTTGTGGATATACACTTTTCAATTAGTTTAATGATACTATCAGCGCTAAGAGATGTTTGCAAACTATCTTTGGAATCAATAATGCGCTGTCGAGTGATTGCCAGTGCCTCATTTGTTGGGAC